>OY744477.1:115359674-115562088 GCA_963556175.1 Tipula confusa
TTTTCTTTTACCTCTTTGAATGTTTTACGTGTTACAACATTTCTGTATATTTTGTTAATTCAACAAATAGTAACTTTCTTTGTACCATTGTAAGTTAAACAAAGATGGATTAGAAAGTACTAGAAGTAGTGTTCCGATCATAGAATGGAATAAAATGATGGTCTTATAAAATTTAGCATTTAAAAAGAAAGAAGTTAATTATACATCACTGAAAATAGTGACTGTATGTTCAGAGGGTTATTTTCTATGCTGTAGTGGATATTATGAAAGATTATTTAATTTTTTTAAATTCAGTAATGTCTTGTCAGAGTGTATTTGGAATTTTTAATTAACTAACTAATCAAGCAATCATATCTGGGGCATATTTGCCCATTACATAATATATGTTTACAGATACTATGTATTTCAACACCATCTTGCATAACGTTCTTCGCCTGCTTTTATATTCCTTTCAAACGCAACATATTACCGATTACGCGCTCGACTCGAATTAAACCATTTTCCGAGGAAATGAAATATAATTTTTTTTTTATAAATGTTAAACGAAAACGATATAATAAAAATGAAAATTTCATTTTCCATTTAAAACAAAACAAAATAAAAAAATGTTTTACTTTGTTTGACGGAAAAACTGACGGATATTTAATTGTTTCAAATGGCTACAAAAACAAAAAAATAGATTTTCCCTCATTTTTTTTTTCTTGTGTTGGTGTTATTGTATTCGTAACGGATGGAAAAATTTTATTTTTTTGAGTTCTTTTTTTTTTTTTTTTTGCCATGGACCAATTTTAAATTCGGACAATATTATATCTTTGGAATTTTTTTTTTTTTTTGTTATTTGGGTATATATATATGGTTTAAATGAAAATGAGAAAATTGTTTTTTGTTTTATGATTATTGTTATTGTTAAATTATATAGAAATGTAACGGATGGCGTTTTAACAATATCATTTTGTACATGGACTACATTTACAACAAAAAAAACCAGTACGTACATAGTTAAAATGTAAAATTAAATTTGTATTAAAATTTGATAATTCATCAAAATAAAATCTTCATCCATCTTGGTAGATTATTGAAGCAACTAGGGTGTAATTTTATCATTGGAGATGATTTTAATGCAAAAAATACTTGCTGGTGGTCTAAATTAACAAGATCGAAGTGTTGAGAGCTATTCGCCACAGTTCGTAGTGACAAGCAAAACTCCAATTCTCATTGATTTCTACATTGCTCAGATTTCTCACGTGTATATTATAGACTGTTATTTCAATTATTAATACAGCTGGTAATTTTACATTATACAAATGTAATAATTACTAGCTGATATGGTCGCGTTATATGGAAAAAGCTATTTTGTAGACCTTAATTCTCTATTTGATGGATGTTTCTAATTTTTTCAGCTTGCGCCACATTACTCCCAACTACCAAAATTGTTTGTTTCGTGCATACAGGAAGTACAATATGAGCCCCAGAATCCTTCCTCGTGGTCGTTTTGTTGAAACTTCCTTTAGGTCCTATTGATCATACCACGGTAGCCCGTAGTTCGAATACGGTAAGTTCCGATTAACTCACAAAACTCCCGACAAGTTAGTTCGTAAGTTAGTTTTAGGTAGCCGCCCACCAAAAGGACGAAACATAGACACATATTGTCCATAGCCTTACCACAGAAATTGCTTCTCCGCACTTTAACCAATTTGAGCTTCTCCTGAAGCAGTAGATAACTCTAACGCTCAATTTACTGAGATCCGTTAGATCACATAAGAGGTGAGCTCCCAAAAACTTAATCTTTTGAGACAGACTAGGACAGGTGCATAACAAATGAAGTATTGATTCTTCCTCTTTTTCGTCGTTACAGCTTCGAAAGTAATCATGAAAGAAACCACGAAGCCTACTGGCATGATTTCCAATAAGAAAGCGTCCAGTAATGACACCCGCAACTGTGTTAATATTATGCCGTTGCATAGATTTTAGCTGATTAGACCTTTTTAAGTCCATATTAGGCCAAATCTGCCTAGAAATTACACATGATGTGCAATTTGCCCATCTATTGTTTGTAATTTTACGAGCTTCTTCTTTAAGGAGTAATTTGCATGTAGCAAGCGGTACTTTAATGTCCACCTTGCACGGTAAGTTGAGGCAAGTAATACCTTGTCGCGCGAGTTCATCGGCTTTCATATTCCCCGTAATATTGGAATGCCCTGGCACCCATACAAGATGGATATTGAACTGTTCAGCCATCTCGTTAAGAGATGAAAGACAACTCTGGGCTACTTTCGACGTGATAAAGCCTGATTGTAAAACTTTAATAACGGCCTGACTGTCCGTAAAAACCACAATATATCTTACAGATATTACATCTCATGTCGTGAGATTTGACATGTAATATCTTACAGATATTACATGTCAAATCTCACGACATATTGTGAAACAAAATTATTTTCTAATGTGACCGCCGTGCTATTACTCATAGGCGATTGCAGAATCGCTTTTCATTGTTGGCCAAAAGCACTTAGCAGTAATTAACTTCCTAGAGCGCGTATGTAACTGTGGGTCAAACTATGTAATTTATTAACAACTTTTTGTATTTTTACGGGTATGTATATGAGAGTTCCATGTTCGTTGAAATTTGGCACCACATTTTTGTGCGGCGAATTTTTTGTTACGGCGAATGTCTGTAGTAAATTGTGCGAAGTATTCTAAATTAATAGTTTGCCGTGGATTTCGTTTCGTTTTCGATGTAATTGCTGAAACTAATGGTTTATGGTCTGTAAATTCGCAGACTGATCTCTCTCCTATCATAGCTCTAAATCGTTTTATGGGTAGATAAATTGCTAACAGCTCTCGATCGAATGTGGGATATCTTGTTTCTGCAGGCTGAAGATTCTTAGGGAAAAAACTTAACGGCTTCCATATTTTCTTGATGTAAAACTGCACGCACAGTTATTTTGAACTGTCAGTTGTGTTTTTTGTTACTGCCAGTTGCGACCATCATCTTTGTATGCGTTTGCAAATTTGAAACCTTTGATTACTTCATTAAGAAATCTTTGAAAGGGTTGGGCTGCATTTATGAGCTCGAAAGACATGCATACTGATACGTACAAGGCTTAAGGTATGACGATAACGCAGTCTTGTAAATCTTTCGGTGGCTACCGGAATAGGATGATGATAGGTACGCACTAGATCGATTTTAGAAAACACCATGTGGGTGCACGGAGAGGTGCCTTTATAATCCCCACAGGGTCTCCAATCATTATTTTCTTATTTCTGAGTCAGATGTAAACACGAATTTTATCTGCAGTAATTACCATTTGGTTAATGTCCATATCATCTGTTGCTGAACCGATAACAATTGACTTGGTATTTGTTGGTAAACCATTAAGCTAAATTTGCCTAATGGCAATTGATGGCATCGCCGTTGTTGATTTCATATTCAACACAATGAGTTTTCTCAAGTCCAAGTTTAAGTGAGGATGGAAATCTTGACCGGACGGAATCTAATAGCTTCTGCTGTTAAAATATGTTGGCTTATAGTGATTTTTTGGTATGTATTACCTTTGCTACCATCAAATCTATAATTTACCAATCTGGTAAATCAGTGGGCTCCCGATAATTGTTCACCTTGTTCCCCACATTTCTCGTTGAAAAGCGGTATTGGTAATCTGGTTTAAGTGTGTCTTCTTTTGGCCTCTCCTCATCTTTTCCCAGATTATCTGTGGTATCTCGTTCGTATTTAGATTTAACAGAATTGACGATATTTTCCTTCCTTGCGGAAGCCCAATATTGGTTACTCCCACCAACCTATATCCATTCCCATTTAAAATAATTCTTCTTTCACTCATAAAATCTTATATCTACGTACATATTTTCCGTCAAAATCCAAAATTCGAAAGAATTTGTTGTAATTTCCATGGAACCACATAATCATAAGCCCTCTCAATGTCTAAAAATTCCGCAACGTCCTTCACATTATCCTTTCTAACTTTCTATACAAACTTTTCAATACAAACCACACCACTTGCCGAATGATTAAATAAAAACTGGTTATTTCTTCCTCAAAATCGCCTTCAATGTATCAGAGAAGATTTTTCACGACAGGTATTTTTTCGGCTACATCGGTTAACACTTTCTCCTCGAGCTCAGTGTTCTTAGTAACTTGTGGATGAGGATTACCTGAAAACGTATGACTTGTGGCAGGTCCCGGGATGGATATTGCTACATTATTTATTTAGTATGTTGCTACTAAATGACTGATTTCATCTTCGTATAAGTACACGACTATTAGCCATAATGCACGGTACCCTTTTCTCAATCCTCCTGAAAAAGCATTAAACGTAGAGGAGAATAATAAGTTGTGGCTGATACGTCCTTGCAAATATATCAATCTGGTCTTCATTATAGCTAATCAGCTCAGGTACCGTGATCTTTTTTAAAACACTCTTTTGGAAACCCAGAAGCTTCTTCAAGCAAAACTCGGCTTCTTGTTTGGGATTTTTGCTACCGCTATATGTGTGGTATTTGAGGTATCTTAAACGGATTCAATTTTATTGATGTAGCCTGTCTACTAATGATTATAGTAGGGCGTCTATTATTTTCCGAGTTCCGCCCTCTTATAAACCGTGAACCTCTAAATTATTTCTCTCTCTCACTCCACTCGAGCAACGATTTCTTTCTCATAGCACTTTTGGCAGAGTTTAGCAATTGCATTTTTGGAATAGTAGATAACATGACAATTATCGTTACACGGTTTCACATTGTGGTATATTTCGAGCTGAAGATCAAAACCTGCTTAAATATTCGTCCTAAAGCAGACACTAGAATTTACTCCTCGATCTCACATATCCAGGACGTACTTAAAACTAACAATTGGTGGATTTGCTCAAAAACGAATCCCGAAGGATGAAAAATCAAATATTTTTCCTTTTTTATTAAATTCTATTTCGGGCATTAAGATAATTTTGCGTTGCTGATTTTGACCACAGAACAGTGCGATGACTAAAGCATATGACACCTTTATACCCAGTGGGGAAGATAATTAAGAATGCACTTAATCAATTTATGACTAAAATGTTCATTCCAAATGTTCTGTGGCTGAGACTAAAATTTGCTTTTTTTCTTAAGGATACATTTTGATGGGTGTTCCCCTACCTACAATCGTACAACAGTGATACAGCCGTTTGAATTTAGATGAAAAATAAAATTTTCTATATATAGTTTACTAAAATAAACTAGGCTGACGTTTACGCCCTCTACACAACATTAGTTTGTTTACTGTTATTTTTAATAGATGTCACTAGTTTTTTTCTAAATTCATCATGCCTCCTATATTAGGTTTGGTTTACCATATAGTCTTGGCTTATAAATCTATTTTTGAATGTATTTTAAAAAACGATCCGCCCTTTTAAAAAAGTTCGGTATAATGCACTAACATATAAGCTCCTAGAATTTTACGACATCAGCTTATACACATAAACGATATAGTGTTGAGTTGACAAAGTATTTGTAATTCTATAAGAAAATAAGATAAAAAGTAATACAATTTTACCTTTATTACCAACAACATTGTTATGATTATATTACTATTATTACTATATTTTTTTAGACTATAATATGTTTATCATTATCTTTAATATTGTTGTAGTTTCCTAATACTATATAATATTATATAATGCAGCCACTATACAGAAAAGCCATACAATAATGATGATGGCATATAGGATTTGGTTTTCTTTTTAAATGAGATGAAAATATTTATGATATTATATTTTACGTCCGTATCATTGTTATTAATACTATTATTAATTTTACTTTTGTTTCATAAGACAATCATAATGTGTATGTAAATTATTAGAAGTTGAAGTTTTAAGCAGGTTAACAGGTAGATTTTAATTTTTGGGTTCGAAATAATTACAAAACTGAGCAACTGGCATATTTGTAAAAAAATAGTGGTAAAGATCCAGATTATAGACCTTATCTGTTAAACCCCATTGAATGCCGTAAGGTGATGAGTTATCTAATTTTCTCATGACACTATCTAAAACGACGAGGAATAGCGTTGGTGAGAGTACGCATCCTTACCTTATATCGTAAGTATTTTAGTATGCTCACATTGTTTGCGTTTGTTTTGAGCCCGGTTTCTAGCATCCCCATAGATTTTTTGTATGACGTCGATTAACTTCTTTGAAATGTTTATCCCACAAAATGTTTGCTATATTGGGTTCCTATTTATCGTGCCAAATTTGCGTGCAAAGTCAAGAAAGGGATAAGGAAAATTCCATTAATTCGATTGTTAAGTGATGATTTGGTTTAAGTTGAGATGGTCAGTGCAAATTTTTCCTGGTCTGCAACCACAGCTCGTTCTGAATTTTGCTTTGATTAAAGGTGGGATTCTGCTATAGATGATCACTGTATTTACTGTAGATCCGTTTATAAATAGTTGCTACTAGTTTTGATATTAGTACCAATTGAAGACCCAAAATTTACGCTAGAGTTGATTACTTAAATTTACGAAGTAATTTTTTCATCCCTTTTACTGTATTTCATGTTAACATTTGAACAGAAACATTTATTATAAGGGTTTGTAGGTGATTTGTTAAATGTCGTTTTCTAGTAACGGTATAGTGCTTGCATATTATCACTAATTTATGGTTTTACCGCCGATGCCGCGCATATTCACTTAAAAATTAAAATGCATATTCACTTAAAAAGGAAAAATTAGGATGCATCCTAGTAAGGTGTACTGTTACAAATTATACCCAGATAAAATTTCAGATAAAGTCAAAGCTCTGACTGAATCAGAGTGTCGATTTCAACAGCGCATGATACCTTACGTTAAAATAATCAAATTTCTGGGCTTATTTGACCAATACGTCTGTAAGGGTCATACCACTTGATTTGTTCTCAATATTTTCGACTGTATCCGTTTCATTGCAACAAAAGAATGTAGATATCTTCGATAGAAAAAGAATAAATAATCGATACTCTGAAATATTTTTCTTTCTGTAATTTGAAGTCGATTGTGTATATCACCTAGAATTTTGCCAGTATCATTTCTTCATAAATATGATATTGCTGCCCCATTTGTTAATGTTAATGTTGTCTGTAGCATAATTCCCTGTTAGAAGCTATTAAAAAATTATCTTTTGAGTCTTTTGATGGTAAGTTTGATCTGTAACCACAGGTTAGGTTAGGTTAAGTCAAAGTGGCTGTCGTCCTAAAGACACAATTACTACCTAATGGAACCAATTTGACTTTTAATGAAACAGCTGATATCTCTAACACTCATCCTACTGAGGTCTGACAAATCACACCGGAGGCAAGCTCCCAAAAATTTTAGCATGTATCGGGCCAGGCTAAGACAGGTGCAGTGGCCAGGCTAAGACAGGTGTAGTTGGTTAGATCTAATTAAGTCTAGTGTAAGCCGAATTTACCGAGTAATTACACATGAGGCACAATTTGCCCTTCTACTATTTGTAATATTTTCATAAGCTTCTTCCCTTAGTAGTCGTTTACACATGGCAAACGGTACTTCTGTATCAGTGTTGCATGGTAAGATGCAACAGGATGTACTCTCACGAGTGAGCTCATCAGCTTTTAAACTCCTAGTTATAATGAAATTCCCTGGCACTCATGTAACTTGAATGTTGAGCTGTTCTGCCACCCCGTTAAAAGATGAGATGCAGTTCCTGGCTACTTTAGACGTGACTGTCGAACTTTAATGACAACCTGATTGTCCGTAAAAATGCTATCAATATCCCTAACAGATATTACATTATACTTTATCCACTCTATGGCCTTTTTAATTGCGATGAGCTCCTACTGAAAAACACTACAGAGACCAGGGAGGAGAAAAAAGAGGTTTAAATTTAGTTCCTTGCCGAACACCCCACATCCGACCCTGCTGTCAATTCTCGATCCATCCAAAAAGAATTGAATCTTACCGGGATTCAGAACTGCATCCCAGTCCTCTCTGGAGGTAACAACAGTTATAAATTTAACTTCGAGGAATGATGTCGGGGTGGTATAGTCAATGGCTTTGGGGATAACGTTATTCATTAAAATAGATGGGTGTCCCTTATTACTCCAGGCCCACAGAGAAATTGATTTAAGCCTAAAAGCCGTTCACGCAGCCATTTGTTTAGCTAAAATATCAAGAGGAACTATATGAAGAAGAAACTCTAATGCTTGAGTTGAAGTGGTTCTGTATGGACCACAAATACACAGGTAATCAGTTTTTTGAACCTTCATCAGCAGCTTTTGGTTTTGAATGAACCAATTCAGTTTTTAGTAGATTAAGACTTAGATCGCACCTATTGGTCCATTTGGTAACGATACTAAGAGCATTTTGCATAAGCTTTCCGAAGGTGTTAGGACATTTGCCGAAAGTACCGATCACAACATAATCTGCATAAGCGACCACATTAAACCCAGACCCGTCTAGGTTTAATAACAGGTCATGTATAACGAAATTCCAAAGAAAGGGAGATAATACACCATCCTGCGGTGTACCTCTACTCACAAATTTCTGGATGGATGCCTCACCAATTTTAACTCAAATGACCCTGTCCCGGAGCATTTAATCAATCAAGCATCCGAGTGACACACCCAGCCCCAAATCTAAAAGTGCCTGTATGGTCGCCTCTGGTTTGACATTGTTAAAGGCAAAATGAACTCCCCTTGCAGTATGCATACTGAGATGTTGTTAACTTTATCGGCCCGATTGAGCTTCTAAAATAAGCTTCAATCTGCCTCTATAGAGTTTTCAAGAAGCACGATGATCTTTTGGACCGCAATGAAAGTGTCTTCCCGCCTTACATGGCATAATTCCAGGCTACTTTTAAAAATCACTTCAGTCCAGGGAACCACTAAGTCACTTGTTTGTTGGATGTCGGTAGGAATAATGCAATCTGAACCTGCTGACTTAAAAGGTTTAAAACTGTTTACTGACAGCATGATGTTCCTCCTGTTGACAATTTTCCCAACGAAATTAGTAGCTCTATTGGTTTTAGGAAGAATAGTCGGAGAGTCGAATCATCCTAGGAAATGAGTTTCCAGTAGGAGCTCCTGAGATTCCACCCCCGTTGTAGTCCAGATACCATCCGGTCATTGTAGCTAACTTAGAATGGAAGGACAAGTTGATAGAATCTTATGTAGTCTAGTTGCCTCAGAGGACTCCTGTATGTTATCACAAAATAGTCTCTAAGCTTTGCTTTTGGCACTTCATAATTATTATTTATATTATTTGAGGACTTCCTTATAGGAGTCCCAGTCCACGCCAGCCTTTTTTCTCTTCGCAATTTTGAAGAGCTTCTTGCATTTCAGCTGTGTTGCTTGTAGCTGCCTCGATCACTATGACGGACGAGATTTACCTTTAGGCCTACTAATAGGACACGAACCCAAGATAGCTTCATTGAAAGCATTGGACACTTAGCATCTTTAGATCTTCAAGATCAATCGACCCCCCATTAATATCGGATCTTTCTGTTTCCGAGGTCGTGGAAATATGGCAGAGTTCATCCATTGATCCGAATAGCTTGTTATTCAGATTTGACTCCTTTGCTTCTTTCGTTTCTACAGTTGCAGGCTGCTTGTCTAAAGAACACAAATCTTCAGCCGAGGTTCCGTGCAAAGTGGAAGTTCTGCAACTGTTGGAATCAGTCTCTGACTTAGCAGCCCCATCCTTTTTATAAACTTTCAGCGTGATAACGCTAAACCTATAGCTAATTAGGCCACCTGTCTTAACCAGCACTGCTAGTGATTCTTTGTTAATTATAATTATAGTCGACCTATAATCATTTTTAGCCTCCTCCACCAGGGCTATCTTCCAGTTGCTAGTCGGCTACTTAGGATTACCCATTCTAATTAGTACCATGGTTGTCTTTGGATCATTTGGCACAGCTGGACTTCATGCCCGAGCTCTTGGTCTATAAAGGATATACTCAGGCGTAACGACTTTTAGTTTAGCTCCTGGCCAAACTTCTCCTAGGCTCTTGGCTGCTTTTTTATATAGGTGCAGAGACCTTTGGTTGGCACAAGCTGTCAGCATGACATGGTTTCTTTGGTTTTCACGCATTATTTTCAGGGAAAAGGGGCAAAAACCTTTTCCACCTACCTGCAATAAGTGGATATGCTGCTACCATCTTTTTGTGCTCTATCAATGACTGCTAGAACCAGCGGATCTTTGAGAAATCTTGATAAAAGACCTAGTTACAGTTCCCTGCAACTTTGAATTTTTAGCGGCCTTTGGAGATTTATCCGAAGATCTCTGTCTTTTGGACATGGAGCTCCTGGATGAACTTCCTGGCTTCGATTCTACCGTTTTAGTAGCCCACTCTAGTGTAGCTCTGTCCTTTTGTCCTTACCCATCATATCCTATCTTAGTAGGCTTAAGCTTAGTTATTTGCAATAAACTGGTACTCTCTAATGCATCACTTTATTTATTTTAGAATGAGAACAATTGTTAATTAATGAGAATAATATGAAATTATTTATCACCTACTCCCTCTAATCCATGAATTACTTTATCGGATACATCAGCTAATAAATGACGGTGTGATTTTGGTATTGTAGGTATTGCAACTTGTGAAAATTTAAAATTCATTGTCGTGACCACTAAATGGAGAGATATTACCACGTGGTATGTAGAGTTAACTCCCAGGCTTATTCAATAAAAACATTTGTTGAAGGAAGTTACTCACCGGTAAGCAACACACCAAACCGATGGCGCATGTATTTTCAAATTGGATCTAAGATTTTCCATTATTTTTCTAATTACCTTTCGTATTTAAGTTCCAGCAATGATAACTTTTATTACCATCCTAAAGGCCTGATATCGTAAAAAAACGCCAATTGAAAGTACCTGTCACAAAAATAAAATAAAATAAAAAAAAAAAAAAAAAAAAACAATTTTATCATTTTTAATTAAACGTTTGGAATAATAAAAATTTAATTTAATTGTTTTTGGTTCAAATAAAGTTTATTTTTATTATTATTTTAAATTAATTTTATTTTATTTTTTTCATATTATTTTAAATAAACAATTATAATTATTAAATAAAAAAATATTTTAAAAATAATAATAAAATTGAATTAAATTACATCACATTTTATTGGTTTTAATTTTTATTAATTAACAAGTTGGTCGCATGGAATATCTTTAACGGATTAATGGATGGGTGACGACACCATATGGCCAATGTAACAACGACCATGTTAATTATGTGCCATTTATTATATATAGTATATACATAATGTATAATGATAATGTTGCGGTTAAACCATATATAATATAATATAGTGGTGGTCACTTTGTTTTTATAACTCGATTTATGTTGTGCCATTTCCATGCGATTAAACAAAATGCGTTAAAGTGTTAAAAATTCAAATTAATGTTTTTACAAGTAGATATGATGTCCAATTTGACGGTTAATTTAATTCGAATTTGTACAAGTTTTGTGATCAAATTTAATTACAATATTTTTGTTGTAATTTATTTTATTTGAAAATTAATTAAATTATATTTTATTCCCCTCATTATCTGTTTATTTTTAATAATCTAAATGGAGCATTATGTATCCTTTCTCAATATATGGTAATTAAAGCATTTTCATCCTCATAAAATAAGTTTTATTGATTGAATGGATGGTTTGAGTTTACGACTAAGGATTATGTAAGTGCTCTCTTTCTAAAATTGAAAGTGTAATAAAAAGGGTGGAACAATCAGACGTTACTATGATGAACGTAATCCAAGCCCTTACAAATCCATCTAAGGTTGTGGAAAGAATTGAACAAGCCGAGGTCACTCTGTTGGGTGGCATTCGGGGCATATCAGTAGATTTTCAACCAGTAGAGGAGCGCTGTACCATAAGTTCACAGTCCAAGGCGGCCGCTCAAGTAAATGGGCCACTTTCAACTACTAACATTGAGTTTATACCTGAGTCCTAAACACAATGTATCAAAGTTGCTAACCGATATACAAGACCTAACTCCTGAATGTGCGGTGATATCAGTCTCAACAGCAACGGCACTAAATTATACTACATAATGGTAACGTCTACTACGAAAGCTGCACATGTAGCACCAAAGCCGTCAAATACGGCACTGCAAAAGCCAATATCACTTACTCAAGCGGCAGCACCAACGGCAACAGCATATCTAGCACAAACCTACAACTGGAAAATTTTATTAAATTAAAAATGCGACTTGATAAAGAAGAGTGCGTTAAAATTTTACAGATTTAACAGCATGGCCAAGTGTATGACTCTGTACTTCGAATCATGCTCGTTTAAAACCAATTTCTAAAACTACCTACATCCATCTATTACCAGAATGTAAACAAAATATCTTCTAAGGCATCCTATTTCCACAATTTTGTATATCACCGAAACATCATTTTATAGGGAAATGCTTAGCTCGGAATTCTCCCAAGTCAATATGTGGTTTACAGATGTGATCGATCGAACAAATCAAGCTGCAAAATGAGTGGTTGTGTACTAATAGCTGTTGATGTATCAATATCAAGTGAATTCATTGAATTAACGAACTCCACTATTGAGCATCACTGTGTCAAACTGGCAATAAATACGGAAGGTCAATGTACCTCTATGTGACTTATATTCCACGTGATTCACCGATCTCATCGTATATAGCATGCTGCGACACTATAGTTAAAATCAACAACCCTACAAAATCATATGATACCATCTTACTCATGAAGGATTTTAATTTACCGCCGTTATCAATTGGACATACGACGAGAAATTGGATGCGATGTTGCCGCTCAATCTGTGTTTCATAGACACCGTTTTGGATCTAAATTTTAATCAAATCTGAAATTTACGAAATAAACTGAAAATAAGCCTTGATTTGCACCAATGATCCCAGTTTATTTAGAATACATGATTCGACAGCTCCTTTTTTACTACATAAACAATCCTTTTGTGGATTCCCGTATAACCCGAGAACTTTGACAAATGTGGCTGGTTCTATTTCAAATGTACTGGTTAAGTCGATTGGTTGCTGATTGGTTAGTATATCGTTTTCATTAGTTAACCATTTTCTAAGATTAAACCCTGAAGTAGACAAAATGGTAGTGATTTTTTGGTCTGCTGCGTTGCCGAATGTTTTTGCATATTTTACTGTGGCTTCGTTCAGTGCGCGAGTGGCAAGGTATGGGCCACTAGCCGTGTCATAAGTTACAGTTTGCAATTCGTAGGTAGTAAATGGTAGGTCTGGTGGATCCCTCCGTAATATTCTTTGATATTTAGTATCCTTTTTATTGACTAGGACTTGCCGAAACATTTTCTTTACATCTGCCGTGAATCCGCCTGCTTTAAATTTTCTAAATCGTAGTATCTTAAACAATGTTAACTGTACTCTTGGACCGACGGCTAGGCAATCATTTAAAGACTTGCCAGTGTTGGTTTTAGCGGAGCCATCAAATACTACTCTCAACTTGGTCGTATTGCTTGAACTTTTGATTATTCCGTGATGAGGTAGGTAATAACCGGTGGTCCTTTCATCATCTTTACTTAATGGTTGCATATGGTTAAGTTCAACGTATCCAATCATAAAAGTTTTATACAATTGTGCAAAATCCTTGTCCTTCATAAATTTTCTCTTTATGGAATGCATCCTTTGAACTGCAGTACTGAATGGATTTCCTAATGATTGTGGAGAAAGTTTAAATGGCGAACGTACCTGAAATAGTTCTGTGCTATCTGTATCGGTTGTTTGTTTTAACTGAGTTTCACAAAATTCTTCTTCGGTGGAGAGCTGTTTGGTTAATAAGTTAAGTGACTCAATTTCCCAGAACTTCTGTAATTGGTGATCTAAATTTTCATCAGGATGGTTTAGTGTAACCGTTATGGATTGCATTGCTGGTGTAATGTTTGGTTTTTCGACTACGACCCACCCCAATACAGTCCTTTGCAATACTAATTGATTTGATGTAGTAATTTTTCCTTCTGCTAATAGATCGAAGAACTTGTTTGCTCCAATAATAATACCAATTTGCAACTCCTTATCGAAATGTGGGTCAGGTAGTTCAAACCCTTTGAGATCTTCAAGGTTGATTAATATACTCAAAGGTTTTGTAGCAAAGTTTGGTGGGGGTTCGTTTTAGCTGTAGTCTCTGCGCACGGCGTTCGGTAATGAACGAGCATTGTGATCCGGAGTCGAGGAGGACGCGACATGTTTGGATCTGGTTTAGTCCATCCAGTACGTGTACTAATGCAGTGGGTAAGACTGAACTACCGATTTGGTTACTGGTGGTGTTGCTGCTGATGCTGCCATCGATTTCTTGGGCGTTGCCTATTACATTTTTTGGTGGTTGAAGTTCCATCGATAAATCATTATGTTTTTTTTTTTTTTTTTTTTATAAATGTTCAGAGCACTTAGGATATATGTATGTATATCCTTTATATGAAAGTTTTAGCAACAAACACACAGCACTACTGCAAAAGGTAAAAGGAAGGATTAAGAGGGAAAAAGGTAAGAGAGGAATAAAAGGAATAAAGGATTTTCAATCTTCTAGTTGTTTACTTTTGATATTAAGTTTGAATCTCTGTAAATTGTATTCCAAGGGAACCGTCTCGTCGTTCAGTTTATTCCACATTCACGTACTTCTAACAAAAAATGAGTTTTTATATTTATTGGTCTTCGCGAATTTAATTTCCAGATTGTATCGGTGTACCAGGTGTCTTAAATTACGTGCGGGCTTTGACAAACCAGGCATAAATTCATAAAGTTCCGATGAACAATAACCATGAAAGTACTTGTAAAACACGCATTAGGCTCCCACATTACGCCTATGGGAAAGAGAATCAAGATCAGATAATAATTTTACGTCTTCAATCATTCGAGATACTCGGTTTTGGACCCGATCGAGTGCAGTTAAATGAGTTTTCGGTGCTCCAGCCCAAATATGAGAATTATACTCCAATCTAGGTCTTATGTAGGTCTTATATATTGTAAGTAGTTCGGATGGATTAAAGTAAAACTTACATCGTCGTAGAAATCCCAGACATGTGGCTGCACCAATCGCTGCTTTGTTTATTTGTTTAGCCCAAGATATTCTCTTTGATATAGTTAAACCGAGAATCTCAAATGTGTCAAACGTAGCCAAGCCTGATTCACCATTCAGAAAAGACGGTGAATAACCATCAATTCGGCCAGAAAAACACAGGTTTGAAATTGGTTGGGATTAAATTCAACCCTGTTGCTTCACCTCATTTAAGAATGACATTGAGATCTCGCGTAAGGCGGTCATTCATAGCCATTCTTTCTGCGAGAACATCGTTTCGCGATGAAGAAGAAGGTAAACTGTAAGAGGTGGAAAGTGAGCTGTCATCAGCATAGGAGTATATTGGATTGAGAGTTGCTGATAGAAGATCATTGATGAAAATTAGAAAAAGGGTTGGAGAAAGGACGGATCCCTGAGGAACACCAGCGTTTATAAGATGTTGATCGGAAGTCACACCATCCACCACCACTTGGATTTTGCGACAAAAAAGAAAATTCTCAATCCATAAAATTAACGAACCGTGAAGGCCAACTGCCTTCAATTTACACAGCAAACCCTTGTGCCACACGCGATCAAATGCTTTTGAGATATCGAGAGCAATGACTTGAGATTCACCAGATTGATGAATGCTTCTGTTCCATTGTTCAGTAACAACATTAATTAAATCACCTGCTGAACGCCCTCCGCGAAATCCATACTGACGATCAGAAATTAGATGATTAGCTTCCAAATATTTCATCAGCTGGAAGTTGATTATGGTCTCAAGTACTTTAGAAAGTACCGAGACAGTAGCGATTGGGCGATAATTTGAAGGGTCTGATTTACTGCCCTTTTTTGGCACAGGATGTATGTTAGCAGTCTTTCAGATGGAAGGGAAAATGCCAGACGACATAGATCGGTGAAACAGATATGATAGTGGCTTAGACAAGGATTTACAGCAATATTTGAGGATAATTGGGGGAATACAATCCGGACCGGCTGACTTGTTGGTGTTAATGAAGGACTTTAGCGACAACTCTAGATCTAAATATAATGCGGCGCATCGATGAACTGGCTAGAGAGATAATCGGGGGTATTAAGTTAGAATCAGGTAAATTAGAGTTTGCTGCAAATTTTCGGGCGAAGAGATTTTTCTTGAGCTGTAGAAAAGAAATAATCCCCATCTTTCAGAGGCGGTATTGATGATTTCCTACTGTTCAAGAAGTTTTCCTCTACTTTGCGGGCAAAGGACCAAAAGGTCCGATTGCTATTGCCCTGGTTTAAGACCTGCCGCAACTCTTCTCGAACTTTTTTTTGGTATGTAATAAAGTATGGTGTTTTTTATTAAACTGTTTGCACCTGAATCTAGATTTACAGAAAAACAGGTTATGGTTATTGTTAAACATCTCTTTTCATTGGTTAAGAGACCTCTGCGTTTATCTAGTGACATGGCCTTGAACTTCTCACATTCGAACAGTTTGTGCTGGACATTGTGAACAAAGTTGAATATTAGTAGCAACTGCATCACTTCTCTTCGTAAGGGATTTAAAGAACTGTTCTAGTGATGGTAGCTCGTAATCTGTTGGCTCATGAGCCCATAAGCTGCCGGTCTCGTGATCTAATTTGATTACCATTATGCATATTAGCCAACGATTTCGTGATTCAGCATAGTTTCCTAACGCCGTGAGTCCCCGTAATATCTCATCTGATGTGTCTAATAGAAGTTTCACATGTGCGCTGCTTGCCATGGTAGCTGATGGCTGAGGCATGAATTTTTTGATAAATGTATATATGGTGTGCTTACGTTTCTCATACCGCTCACGTAACTTTTTAAATGCCTCTATATAGTTGGCGTATGTTATACTAAAATGCTTTAGTAAACCAGACGCTTCACCTTTTAATGATCCTTTCAGATACTGTTACTTATGGGACGGTGATAATTTGTGATTGTTATGGATAGTTGCGCAGAAAAGGTCGTGAAAAGATGAACACTCTAGGTAACTCCTGAGAATGATGGTATTGAAATCTTTGGTAGCTTTACATCAATGTGATCCCCCGACATATAATTATCGGCTATGGTATCATTCATTGACATTACTGGTTCTATTTTTGACCATAATGCGAAATTCTGACACAATATTATCCAGGCTTTTAGTCGAATCGAGTATAACGATTTTATCTTCTAATTCTTGATAATCGTCACGGTATCGTTCGACATTAATTAATCGGACTTTGATGTCTTCCGGATGTCTATTCCAGTAATATAGGATTGCAGCTTGGTCATGCAATCTTTGATGTATGCACGCCTTTTCTTTAATGCAATCATTTCTGCCATAGTACGTACCCACACAATATTTTTACACTTGCGATATTACACTTGTGATATACTTATTTGCTGAAATTTGTTTAATTGGGTTATAAGCCGCAAGATGTCGATAAATATGATAATCCGGGTAACTGTGATATAAATTTGTCCAAAGAAGTCCCAGCGATTTCAACAGAAGACATAAATTTTGCTTTAAATAATTTCGGTGATGGTTGCGGCCCTGCATACCTGTTTCGGTATTAAAGGATTATAGAGCCTTGGAATTCCAACTCTGTTTGATATTCAATCAATCACTAAGATTGGTGAGTTTCCGCGACCGTTTCCAATACATTGAATTGAGAAATAAATAAAAAAAAACTATTAAATCGACTTCGGGAGTTTCACAATGCTCTCACATTGGTCCTTGAATCTTTACTATTTTTATTAACAGTATTACCGAATTTATTCAACACTCCAAGGTACTTATGTTCGCGGATGATCTTAAAATTAATAAATCAGTAGAATCTATTAATGACAACTACCAACTACAAGAAGACATCAATATAGTTTGGTGAAATGGTGCGATTATCATTTACTTAACTTGGACATCGGTAAATGTAAGATGATGTCGTTTCATCGGAAAGTAATTCCTATAGAGTTCAGCTATGATATTAATGACATTCAACTACAAAAAGCAGCGGAAATTATAGATCCAGGAGCTAAAGTTATGGGTTAAATTCCATGCTCGGATTCATCAAGAGATGGACAGGTGATATTTATAAGCTGAGTGCAATTGAGATCATGTACTATGCATATGTTCGATTTCAACTCGAGTATGCAGTCACTGTTTGGTGTCCTTTCTACGATGGCGATATCTGAAAAATTGAAAAAGTTCAGAAAAAGTTTATTAGATTTATCACGTGGAAAGATGGAAAGGATTACAATCATGATTTACCGTACCATTTAAACTTACAACTACTTCTTACCTATGATGCGGACTGTAACACCTATAATTTAACAACTATGGAAAACAGACGAGAGATTTTAAAGTCTTCTTTCGTTGGAAACCTACTGCTGGATCCAATTGCTGCATCTATTATTTTTGGAAGTATTTTTTTCGTCAATATACAGTTGGGTAATTAAATGTTCGCTATTAATAAAAGGTTACTTCGAAATAATAGCCAATTTTATTCTATTTCGGTGGGGACGAAGTCATCCCAACCCAATTTAATTTCCGACATTGATTGCATTAGGATTTTTGCCATAAAGACCATTGGTGCTAACAAATCTAGCGGATCGAATAGTTTTGCTTTCTCCGAAAGTAGTTTTCGTTTTGTAGAATTTTGGACTTTTATATGTAAATATCTCTATTTTAGGCTGTTACCTACATTTTGGGTTTCATTATTTGTGCACCATTTGTGTAGGTGAAATCAACCACGTTCTGTTAATTTGCGTAATTCAGATTGAAGTTGAAGTGCCTCTTCCAACGTATTGCTACCAGTCACAATATCATCGACATAAGTATCGCTAAGTATTAGTTTTGAAGAAAAAGGACATCGCTCATCAAGAGTTAGTTGTTTGATGGTTCTAGTCGCTAAAAATGGAGCTGCTGAAGTACTCTAAGTGACCGTTGTAAGTGCAAAAGTTTATAAGAGTCCTGAGTTTTTCTCTTAAAATCCTTTGTAGACTAGTTTAACTGGAGTCGACTAGCACTTGCCTATACATTTTTATTATATCCGAGGTCATGGCGTATTGATATTTGCAAAAACGTAATATGATATTAAACAAGTTTTCTTGAATAGTTGCTTCAATGAGCATATCGTCATTTAGGCTAACATCGTTGGTTTTTTTCCGCTGAGGCATCAAAACAACGCTCAACTTAGTGGATGCACTGTGTGGTCGAAGAATCGCGTGATGAGGAATGTAATAGGTCAGTGTATCAGTTTGTTGATTTTCGTTTATTTCTTTCATGTGACCTAAACGAAGGTATTCTGTCATGAATGAATATTATATTGAACCTTTAATTCAGGTTTTGAATTTAATTTCGTTTCGAGGAATGAGAATCGTTTAGCAGACATATGCTTTGAATTTCCGAGTGTGATGTTCTCGCATGCACTAAAAAAAACATGATATCTTCCATGCGAGACTCTTTAATGTGTCGTTTGGAAATGGGTTTCACATTTTTGTTAATCGACTGATAAAAACCTTTTTGGCGGAAGAGCCAATTGTGTGTGGGATGGTATAGACCATCGATTAGTAGTTTAGCATGATGTTTCTGAGCAATAGAACTTGTTATGAAATTCTATTGCTCAGAAACATCATGCTCAGAAATTGGATTTGGCTATCTGAATCCAAAAATTTGCGGCATTCAATCTATCTTCCACTTGATCGTTTTAACAACGTAATTGCAGTTGGCAAGATTTGGCCTCCACCAATTAATCCTGGTTGCATGCTGAATGTGTGCAGCTCGGTTGAGTGAGTGACCACTGGTAATGTAACAAATGATTAAATGATACAAGCCTTAATTTTTTTTTCATTTTATTGAATCGAGTTTTCTATTGGGTCTAAGCTTAGAAAGAAAGGACATCCACAAAAACTATGTTTAATACCCTAATACCCTTACCCTTGCGAATGAATGGCTTTTGGAATTATAAAATGGTTTATTTGGCTTTTCCGTATTACTTGACGTTGACATATTGAAATACTGACTAGCTGTTAAAACTGAATCTAAAACTGGTAATTTTTTCTCTAAAAATTCTTGAAACGTTCTCCCTGCTGATATTTTTTTGGACGAGTTTTGTTTCTCCCATTCCTTCATTGCTTCTTTTTCCTATTTTCGTATGACAAGGCGCATATCGATGATCTCTGAACACTGGTCGAAGTTGATGCATAATATAAATACATATAGTACTACCATCATAAGAAAAAAACAGTTTACCCATTGATGTTACAGATGTCGGGTCAATAGAATAATGTCAAAATTTAGTATAAATATATGATATTTAGGCGATTATACATATAAAAATATTTTGATTATTTTAAAACGATGCCAGTAGCGACATCTAGCACGACAATGGGCTAACATATCATGGTAGTACTATGTGTATTTATATTATAAGTAGCCTAACCGTTTGTTAAAATTAGTTTTTAATTTTAACACTGTTTGATCATCCATTTTGTTATACTTTGAAAATATATGCCTATTAGCAGATTATTCACTTTTCACTATAACATGAGTGTGCATATTGTGAATATGCTGCTCTGTTTGCTAACGATTAGAAAGATATTAAATCAGCCGCCGATAAAAAAATACGTAACTGTTGACTACCAAGGAAAAATCCATGTTGCTCAGGGATAATAAACAATTCAAGTATAAGGACATCTTTTTGTGAACCATGGATTCGAATAGTTTTGGTTTGATAGATAAACTGGTAATACTGATATAAACTGGTTTGTGGTTGAAATTTGAGAAACTGAAGGAATATGGGAACGCATGTTCTTCACAAATGTTAAGAAAAATATTTATCATGGTACGAGTGTAATAAATTTTACTGCTGCAGCCTGTGAAATAACTTGGCCTTACCTCGAATACTTGAAGCTAGCGCTGTGGTAGAGAATAGAAATAATTTTATTATGCTTTATTGCCGATTGCTGGGTAAATTTAGTTATTGGATGGTGATTGTATCTGCTGAAAGTGCATAAGGTTTCTGTATTTTGGCGAATCATTGTACCATGCAACATGGTGGAATTATTGAATTTTATGAACTTGTCATTATTCATCTACGAATATAATTCACATTCGAATCCTCAATAACGGATGGATCAACTTGGCTTGCATTAAAATATCTTTTATCTTGAATAACAGTAAGCTTTATAGAGTTCACAGATAGACAAGACTAACAACAAAATTAAGAAAACTCATTGGAACCCGAATTAGCTTGTCAGCGTACAACCATTGTTGGTAAAGAAGCTTGCTTTGCTTGAAACGAAGAAATCATGAACTAAATTTAGAAATATTATTATTATTCTATTAGCAAATTTGGCTGCCTCTAGATTCTCATTTAAGAAGGTCGATAATATTAGCAATGGAATTATAATCGAAATGATGTAGACATTTTTCAAAGAAGCAATTTTTAAGCAAAACAAAAATGAAATTCACTAAGCCTTTGAAATTTTTGAAACACCTTACTTCAAAACCACAAAGTATTTATTGGCTAGTTTTCAAGTCGAGTTTTTAGCAGTGGCGGAATTTCAAAATGCTTTAAATTTTATATATTTGATCACATTGTCAACTTCCTCAATATCAAAAAGGATACTCGTATTTGCAGCCATTGCTCAGAGTAAAAGGGACTAATTGTACTAACTAAAGTTACAAAACCTAAAGGTGAACAGTTTTTGGTAATTAAAGACAACATAAACTGTCAATTGAGGACCCGCCCAATTAAACATACAAAATACCGAAATTGATGGTCATGAAAATAGGTAATCTCCGCACAAGAAAAGAAGATCGATACATATTATGTATGCAGGAACCCTACACGGTAAAATTAAGAGTAAGCGGACCTGTACCATCTACAAAGTTACCATTGGCGTCGTTCACAGTAAGCTAAAGGTATTTAGAATCCTTTAATTCTGTGATTCACATTGTGTTTTTTTTTTGAATTAGTAAGGTCTGCTTTGGGTAATTTGAATCTATAGTGATTCTTTACCCTAAAAAACATGTGGATTACATCAATTAGCTTCATAAAACCATGAAGAGCCTTAAAAACCAAGTAAATTATTATTACTGGTGACTTCAAAGCTAACATCAACAACTATTGGCATGGTAAGGACAAAAAGGAGCGAGGTAATACTTCAGTAACGTGAATAAGTTAGTTATGTCTGAAGGAATACATTACAGAGCATGGTTTTACAGAACTATAGGCCGTTGTGTCTTAATTGAGCACGAAAAGGCTTAAATCTACTGAAGTACTGAGTACCACTGATTAATATAAATGGCTAGAAAACTATATGCGGTGGAAGGATACCACAAACTATTTGTTTGGCACACTGCTTCCTAATGTTTGTGATAAATGAGAGAACGCAAAAAAAATAGAAGCAATTAGATTTGAGACACCATGTACTGAAACCACAGACGCAATAAAGTCAATGAACCAGGGTAAAACGTCCGGCCGCGATAATATTAAGTTTAAAATGATACCTGCACGAGCGTTTTGATAAAATTTTTCCTAAATAGAAGCACTAATTGGCTTTTTCGGGTTATCTAGGACAATACGAATAGATAGTTTAGTATCAAAATCAATGGAGCCGAATAATTGAAACGAATTCATGTAGCACCTGCTTTACACCTGTAATTTTATAAAGGCGAAATGGCTCAACATGGACTTAAGCGTGGAGGAGCCAACCAGCAAGCTAGTTTTGTTGGTGACTAGAAACATCATTACTTTTAAAAGGGTCCTAGAGACTGTTCTAAGAAGAAGATTTGTGTGCAAATTTCTACAATTAAACTCAAAAATTACTAGTATTATTGAATGAAGACAACACAAAAACGTAACAAAAATTGATAGAAGCAGTGAATGTTGAACAATCCATTATCAATAGCCATCTATATGGAATAGGGATGGTTCTAAAATGGGGAAATTCAATACCACATGAATTACCAGAAGGACAGATGGAATGTCTAAAAATCGATTTTGAAATGATCCTTTTAAAGACAACATAGGAAAGGTTCTTTTATCGACTTGTGACTGTATATAAAAAATAGATTTACATCAAAAAACTTAAATTTAATAAAGCTTGGATAAAGCCTGGTGCTGCTGAGTTAAGCAACCAAAGCGAAATTTTCATTATGATACGGTTATGTTCTGTTTTTGTTGAGACATTAATGGCGTTGTATATTACGAACTATTAAAACCTTCTGAAACTGTTAATGGCAAGTTCTACCAATTAAAAAATTTTCGATTTGAAGTATGGTGTTGTGGTCGAGCAATCTCTGCGAGTAAATCGTCGATCGTGTGCTATACAGCTGCAATTTAAGATAGTTGAAATTTAGGCGCCTTCACTTAGTATGGATAGTAATATTTGATTGATTGTTTGATTTATAATAATGTACGGTCAAAAAAGTTCCAGGAACTCCCAAAATACCGGGAACCACTGTACACAGGTGCTACATATATTACAACCGAAGGAGTGGAAGGAATTTTAGTTATGACAGACTCGAACCAGTTACTGACCCCTAAGCGATGTTTAACTATTATTAGCTCAAGACAATCACAATTTTACTGAACTGCTCTGCATTTTAACGTCTCTTCAAGAAGCTCCAGTGTGCCACAATTCAACTGTAATCTATAATGGTTCCCTAAGAACAAAATGTATTAATGAAATAAAATCTCAAAGCCGTAGACTGTAACAGGTGGTACTAGCTTTCACCTGTGAATTACAATTAATTATTTCAATTTAAATATTATGACCAATACGTCATGTAATTTCCAAAAATCGAATTTATATACACTTTATTTGACACAAAACTTTAAAATTAATATAAATTAGATTTTAAAAAAATGATTAAACATTACAAATCAATTAAATTAACCGTTTTATGACCAAACTTCATATAATCGCCGGAAATCTAATTTATATACACTTTATTTGATACAAATCTTTAAAATTAATATAAGTTAGATTAAAAAAAATGTATTTAACATTACAAATCAATTAAATTAACCGTTTAATGACGAAAACGTCATATAATCGACGAAAATCTAATTTATATACACTTTATTTGACACAAAACTTTAAAATTAATATAAATTAGATTTTTAAAAAATGATTAAACATTACAAATCAATTAAATTAACCGTTTTATGACCAAACTTCATATAATTGCCGGAAATTTAATTTAGTTACACTTTATTTGATACAAATCTTTAAAATTAATATAAGTTAGATTTAAAAAAAATATATTTAACATTACAAATCAATTAAATTAACCGTTTAATGACGAAAATGTCATATAATCGACGAAAATCTAATTTATATACACTTTATTTGACACAAAACTTTAAAGTTAAAATAAATTAGATTTTAATAAAACTTATTAAACATTACAAATCAACTAAATTAACCGTTTTATGACGAAAACGTCATGTAATTGCCAAAAATTTAATTTATATACACTTTATTTGACACAAAACTTTAAAATTAATATAATTTAGATTTTTTAAAAAAATGATTAAACATTACAAATCAATTAAATTATCCGTTTTATGACCAAACTTCATATAATCGCCGGAAATATAATTTATATACACTTTATTTGATACAAATCTTTAAAATTAATTTAAGTTAGATTTAAAAAAAATATATTTAACATTACAAATCAATTAAATTAACCGTTTAATGACGAAAATGTCATATAATCGACGAAAATCTAATTTATATACACTTTATTTGACACAAAACTTTAAAATTAATATAAATTAGATTTTAAAAAATTGATTAAACATTACAAATCAATTAAATTAAACGTTTTTTGACCAAACTTCATATAATCGCCGGTAATATAATTTATATACACTTTATTTGATACAAATCTTTAAAATTAATATAAGTTAGATTAAAAAAAATGTTTTTAACATTACAAATCAATTAAATTAACCGTTTAATGACGAAAACGTCAATATAATCGACAAAAATCTAATTTATATACACTTTATTTGACACAAAACTTTAAAATTAATATAAATTAGATTTTAAAAAAATGATTAAACATTACAAATCAATTAAATTAACCGTTTTATGACCAAACTTCATATAATTGCCGGAAATTTAATTTAGTTACACTTTATTTGATACAAATCTTTAAAATTAATATAAGTTAGATTTAAAAAAAATATATTTAACATTACAAATCAATTAAATTAACCGTTTAATGACGAAAATGTCATATAATCGACGAAAATCTAATTTATATACACTTTATTTGACACAAAACTTTAAAATTAATATAAATTAGATTTTAAAAAATTGATTAAACATTACAAATCAATTAAATTAAACGTTTTTTGACCAAACTTCATATAATCGCCGGAAATATAATTTATATACACTTTATTTGATACAAATCTTTAAAATTAATATAAGTTAGATTAAAAAAAATATATTTAACATTACAAATCAATTAAATTAACCGTTTTATGACGAAAACGTCATATAATCGACGAAAATTTAATTTATATACACTTTATTTGACACAAAACTTTAAAATTAATATAAATTAGATTTAAAAAAAATGTATTTA
Organism: Tipula confusa; assembly: GCA_963556175.1. Lineage (NCBI taxonomy): Eukaryota > Metazoa > Arthropoda > Insecta > Diptera > Tipulidae > Tipula > Tipula confusa. The sequence continues at coordinate 115,385,277 of OY744477.1, forward strand.
ACATTACAAATCAATTAAAATAACCGTTTTATGACCAAAACTTCATATAATCGCTGGAAATATAATTTATATACACTTTATTTGATACAAATCTTTAAAATTAATATAAGTTAGATTAAAAAAAATGTTTTTAACATTACAAATCAATTAAATTAACCGTTTAATGACGAAAACGTCATATAATCGACAAAAATCTAATTTATATACACTTTATTTGACACAAAACTTTAAAATTAATATAAATTAGATTTTAAAAAAATGTATTTAACATTACAAATCAATTAAATTAACCGTTTTATGACCAAAACTTCATATAATCGCCGGAAATCTAATTTAATTACATTTTATTTTATACAAATCTTTAAAATTAATATAAGTTAGATTAAAAAAAATGTTTTTAACATTACAAATCAATTAAATTAACCGTTTAATGACGAAAACGTCATATAATCGACAAAAATCTAATTTATATACACTTTAATTGACACAAAACTTTAAAGTTAAAATAAATTAGATTTTAATAAAACTTATTAAACATTACAAATCAACTAAATTAACCGTTTTATGACGAAAACGTCATGTAATTGCCAAAAATTTAATTTATATACACTTTATTTGACACAAAACTTTAAAATTAATATAAGTTAGATTTTTTAAAAAAATGATTAAACATTACAAATCAATTAAATTAACCGTTTTATGACCAAATCTTCATATAATCGCCGGAAATATAATTTATTTACACTTTATTTGATACAAATCTTTAAAATTAATATAAGTTAGATTTTAAAAAAATGATTAAACATTACAAATCAATTAAATTAACCGTTTTATGACCAATACGTCATGTGGTTCTCTTAGTATTGATAGTAATATGTAGGTTTATTGTGGCTTATCATGAAGGTCAGAATGTATAAAAGGCTTGGTCTTGATGACATTTTCTTTCAAAGTCAAATAAATCTTAAATAATTCACACACTTTTAAATAATTTTGATTAAAAAAATTTAACAACTTACTAATTTTCTATTTTTATTTTTTTTATTTTCAGGTGGGTGATTATGATAATGTTCATCAAATAAATTTTGTGAATGGCACAAATCAAATAATATTTTCAAATTGTGCAGGTAATTATGTTAATTTAATTTTTTTTTTTAACGAAATTTTCGCGAATTGTAACAATCCCCTGTGAAATTTTTCAATCAACTTTTTTTGACACTCAGAATAAACCAAAACTATATACAAAGTGTTTATGGTTTGCCTCCATAAGTAACGTAACATTTCAGGTTAAACCTAATTACATTACACCTAATGCTTTAATATTTTATTCGAGAAACTTTTATTTTTTCTTCACTCGTAAGTATATTGTTGGTATTTTGGGCCGACAAAAAAAAACAAAACAGAACTTTCTAATAAATTCATAGGGCATCAAAAATTTATTAGAAAAAAATAAAAATTAAATTTATCTCGTAACAACATGAAAAATTATAAATTTTTTGTATGTATACCAAAAACAACTTTCAACTTAATTAATTCACCTGAAGTTTTTTTTTTTTTAACTTGGAGTAAAACTTTTCAGTTTTCGTTCACTTCTTATTTCTCATAAATAATTATTTTATGAAAATTAGCAGAAAATTTACAACATTTAAAACAATACAGTGAAAAGTTTATTTGGTTTCATTCGTTCAGTAAAACATAAATGGTGGTGGGGTCACCATCGTCGATGATGCGGTTTGCAATGATCTATACACGAACAACTTTGGACATGGGCTCTAATGAAATTAAATACAATTCTAACTGTTTGTTTCGTTGGTTGTGTTGCATTTTTCTATATTTTAAAGGTACCCGCATCGTATAACCGTATATACTAACTCGAACAGCTGCAGCCATTTGTGTTCGTTATAGTAAATGCAAAAAAAAAAAAAATTTTTTGTTTTGTTTGTGCTTGATACCCCGTTTTGTAACAGACAGAATGAATTTAAAGTTGGAGCTTTTCATAAAAAAAAATGTTTGCTATATGTATATGCGGTAGATGTATAAATCAATTTTTGCTTTCTAGCTTTTTATTCAACAAAAACTTGATGTACGAGCTTTTTTATTTTTTTACGTTCAACCATAAAAAAAATGCACAACGAACTAAAATTTTTATGCAAATTATTTGCTAGTTCTGGGGAATGTCTATTCTATATAAATATATACATAAATATATATATATATATATATATATATATATATATATATATATATATATATATATATATATATATATATATATATATATATATATATATATATATACTTACATATTTACAGGCAAAAAGCTGTTTGAACTGAAAAATTTCCCAAACTTATGAAAAATTATTAAGGTGTTTGTTAAAGTTGTATTTAAGCTTTTAGGGCAAATACAATTTTTTCGTGTGAATGGTAATGGATTAAATTTTTTGTTAACTTTAAAGAGTAATTAAAGTTTTTAAAGTGTAAAACATAAATGAGCGTTTAAACGGTATGGGTTACAAAAAGCTCATTTCTAAATGTGATTATGTCTTTCTCTTATGCTTAATGTAGTTTTATTGGATTAAATTAGATTTCCTCTAAGTAGTAGGGAAATTACAACCATTTGTTCTTAAATATTGCTTTAAGATTTTATTATTTTTAAACATTTTCCACGATTCATTGAAATTATCTCTATTCAGTATTTATTTATATATCTCAAAAGTACAAGTGACTTTAACAGCCATTAAATATGTACATTGGTTACATTATAAAGTCATTTCACAAAAATAATTAACAATTTTTGAACAGACGTGGATTTGTGATACGTTTCAGATTTAGCGGTAAATTGTGCCATGTTTGAGCTCCATTAATAAAAAATGATTTTGCTCTAAATGCTATTACAAACCGGGGTACTACAAAATCAAGATTTCTATCAGATTTGCTAAATTTTACTTTATCAACTAAATAGTCCACCGAACTCCCATACCGTACTTTGAAGTGGAATATACATTGTCTGTATTTCAGAAAATTTCCAAATGTACAACTTAGAATTTTTTTCGCAAACGGCGTAATGTGATCATATCTGCATAAATTATAAGCATATCTCATAATGGAATTAAACGCAACATTAAGAATTCTTCTGTGGTCAATACTTAAAACACCCAATACTAAATTAGCATATGATAAATGAATCATAAGCAAAGCATGAGCTAATGCTTTTTTGTTTTTATTGGTGTAGATTTTTTAAATTTTGAAAGCCTTTTTAAGACTCCATAAATGTTAGAACAAATATGACTTACGTGTGAATCCCATGTCAGTGTTGAGTTCATTATGAATCCTAAATTCCGGGCTGTATTAACAAATGGCACAGTATTAATACCAATGTTGACTGGTGGATTATTTCATTTCTGGTTTAGATACGTAAAACTTTCGATTTAGAATAATTTAACTTTAATAGGAATAGCCTTAATATAAGCATTGACAAACTCAATCATACGCTCAATATGATCTAGCGTATCTCTTGTATAACTTTGTACATCATCAGCATACAATAATAACTCCAATATTAAGCCATACATATTGGGACCGGCCGCTTAAATAACAAGAAATAAATTTAATTGCATGCTGAGAGAAATTAAAATGTGTATATAACTTTCCAAGCATTTTGTCATGATTCAGAGTATCAAAAGCCTTGGAAAAGTCAAGCAGCACTAATAGTACAATATAACCATTATTCAAAAAAACAGAAATGTCATCAGTTATTTTGAATAGCGCAGTGGCCATACTGTGCTTCAATTTAATAAATTTTATTGGAATCTCAACATCACCGATAGAGTTTGATTTAACTCCCAGCACAGCCCTCAAAAGACCTTCGCTACATCTACAGAAGCTAAATGAATGCAATGTCGTACACACAGTATGCGCGACACTCGTCTTACTATAATATAATTACTATTTGAGGTCGTCTTAGCAAACCTAGTGTTCATTTGGTTCGCTTTGAAACGAGATGTTATTCCAGTTACTAAGACGAAGGTTATGGATATTGTTCCAAAGATTCCATAGGTGGCAAATTGTGATCAAGCATTTTGTTCAGGAAAATGGATTTAGATTTTCTAATAAGTTTTTTAAAGAATATACGGTTTTCATTCATTTTGTTATACTTACAAGGCTTATAGCATATTTCCTTATCAATTATTGCACATTCAATCACTGCACTAAACCATACAAACGTAATTCGCTTGGTTGGAGTAAATTGTTTAACCGGAACATACTTATTAAATAAGTACAGAAGATATGCGTTAAGTATCGAAAATTTCTGGTCAATGGAAATAGATTGATCCTTTATAGGATCTATATTGAAATGTGGAAATAGAATCTGTTACTACGGGTAACGAATACGATAAGTAGATAAAATTATGATCGAAAATTGACACATCAAGCTGCACTAGCCTTTTTATTTTATCAATATTTTTTGTAAGAACTAGATCCAGTAGCGATGCACTTTGATAAAAGTTTGAAAAATATGTTGGTTGATCATTAGGAAGGTACCCAAAATTCTAGCTAGCAAGTACGGTTTTAAAAAGATTTCTTGGCGTATTACTTTGAAGCATGTTTATATTTAAATCACCAGCTATTAAAATATCATCATATTCAGAAAGTGAAGATAGTATGTCTTCTAATGCTTCCACATGTCCACCTCCAGTATTATGTATTACACCAACTACAATGACAAAGTTGTTAATAAACACTTTAATAAATAAAAATTCAGTCAAGCTATGAATAGATTGGTCAAGAATCTTCCATTTCAACAAACTATTTATATAAATGGCCACACCACCAGGTATAACTACGGACTTGGAAGATACCCATGGTCTCTGTAATGGCAACGAAGTGAAAATTTATTCCATCTATTAACTGAAGAGATTCAGCAAATTTAGAATCCATATTCAAACTATACGGGAATTAAAATATGCCATTTTTACATTACTACCAAATGGATTAAGAGAGCATGTCATGACAAAGTTAGCAGTTTTAATAGGTATGGAACTTATCGTTAAACAACTAGCCAACACTATCCTTAACATACCACATTCAAATTAGTTCAAGGTTCAACCAGGTAAAAATCGATATCTGGCATAAAACAAAGAACATCCCTGTACCTTTTTAAAAAACAACATTTATTGTCAAAAAATTATTGAATTGGCTAATATTTAAAAATGAAATTAAAATAAAACAAAAATAAAAATAGATTAAAACTAAAAGTAAACATAAATACGTCACCATCATAATATGGCGTTATTGTTGCCCACTACTGTACTGAGGTCATAAAGATTCCAGACAGTGAATACATTGGCCTTATTAGTTTTTTTTATATGAACCAATGGGTTGTAAATATTTGGCTTATGATTCCATTCTTTTTTAGCGGTTCAAGTTGTTTTTGGATTAAATAATTACGTTTTGGATTAAATATGCGTGTAGTGGCTTGAAAAACTTTTAAATGACTTAAGTTTAAATTTTTAAAATTTAAATACTTTAACATTAAACGATCCTTGAGTCCTTTATCAACGAATTTTAGAATTATAGCTGGCAATGTCTTTGGAATGCGATACACAGATGAAACGAATAATTATCTGAATTAAAAGATATCGTCTTTGAAATTAAACTCACATAATTCATAAGATTCTCTCCTTTTGACTTTGGAATCCCACGAATTTGCAGACTAGCTGAATTTAATGATCGTTCAATAAAGTCTATATGCTTTTCTAATTCCAATGATGTTTTCTGACTCCTCAAGAAGTTTCATTTGAGAGTTAATACTTACTGTTTTTTCATTCATGGTCTCCTCAAGTTTATCAATTTGTTCAGAAAGATTATTAACTTTATCGTTGAGTTTAGCAGCAACAATACTATCCAATTATTCTTCGAATATAGATAATCGCTCATTTAATTTTTTAAAACTATTCTCCATTGTCTTTAGCATATTAATAATTTTATAAGGTAAAATATGGCCAGAGAAAGCCCTCTGGTTACTTCTGGTCTTTGGTGGCGATGGTGACATTTCATAATAATACCAATACTAATACCGTAGATAAAAACAAAATTGAATTAAATATTGAGGTTATTTTTTATAGTTTTCATCACATGTATTGATCCACACAAAAATAACGGCACTTTATCACATTACATACGACATCAATTTATTTCTGTATATTAAATATGGACAACAAAAACTTTCATGTCTGCTCTCGATCCACTAATCAAAAAATAAAAAAATAAATCTTCACAAAGAATTATACCAATAAAGCTTTAATAATATAAATTTAATTTAATTTAATTTAATTAAAAAAAAAATGGCTTCATTTTCCTTTTATTTATAAAAGTATAATTGTAAGACTTTAAAAACTTATTTTAAAAATTTTAACAAATCCACAACTCAACACTATTATTTGAAAGTCTTAGTTAGAATATTTGTCAAAAATTGAAAGCTTTTGAACAATTTAGTCAAGACCATTTAAAATTTGAGAAGATTTTATGTAAAATACTTTTTCCAAATAATATATTGAAAAAAGTCCAAAAAACATGGTTGGCATTGGTTGGCTTTAAACAGCATTCAATTTTGTTAATTTAAAATTTTAAAAGCTTTAGAAGGCATTTAAAAAGTACAAAGCAACAATTATTGAGATAAATTAGCCTTGTGGATGAAAAAATACGAATAGGTCACAAATAAAGGCTATGACGGTAATGTGAGTGACCGTCGCTTCATTATCCAGATACAGGTTGTATTAGTATCCAAAATCAAGAGACGGAGAGTAACACTTGGAATATTTTCACTTCCTTGCTTACAAAGGTGAAATTGTTAATTGTTAATTGTTACCGTCTCGTTAGTGTATTGTACTAAACAAACTTCCTTTTAAGTGTTGACTCGTATTGTTGTAAAAAATGTTTCTGTCGAAGTTACTTTTTTTTTTTTATTTTTTAAATATGATATTCCATTTATTTTGGTAACATTTTTGTACATAAATTATTCTTAAAATTAATATTCGGACGCTGGAATTACATCCTTAAATTCTACTTATTTTTATTTAGTTCACTGTCCCTTAGTTTTGGGCGCTCAGATACTTTTCATCTCTTAATTCTATTTTAATTATTTTTACAAAATTTAACATCAAAAAGAAAATGAACTTATAAAATTATTTTATATAAACACGAAATGTTTTAAAAAATAAAAATTGTTGGTTAATAAAACGTTACAAAAAAATTTAAACCAATATTATCTCGAAAAACATGTTTTTTTTTTTTTTTTTTTTTTTAAATAAAAAAAACAAAAAAACAATCTACTCTAAATTGTTAGTATAAATTATTTATAAAAGAAAAAATTTTAGAATGAAAATTTTATAATTTTGTTTGTCATCAGAAAAGGAAAATTTTGCCGCCAATGCGTGATGTCATCGAGAAATGAATTTTCAAATTTTGCCGCCAATGCTTGATGTCATCGAATTTTTTTTTTTTTTTTTTTTTATGCCGAAGTATTGAGCCACCAATACCGTTCACATCTCGATTTGTACTCGTCTGGATCCTCATCTTTTGCCACCGTATTAAATCGAATCAGTGAATTTGGATTCTGAAATTTTTCATTATCTAACCATCTCTCGTTTGGTCGTCTCTGGACATGGTAGATTAGTGGAATTTTCGCCTTGTCTTGTAAATAGCCATGCTTATCAAAATATATGAACATGTTTGGTCCCAGATTCATGCCCTTTTTTGCGTGATGTCGTGCCAAAAGTTCATCCACATAATATGGTCCGTATATAAGTGAATTGTCCGTATTCATTGTGGCCCATCTAATGTGATCTCTCGTCAGTTTAAGTATGTAATTGTCGATTCTGTCTCCATCGAAATTTTGATACTGTTCTCTGTTCGAGACGTAATGTTTGTAGTCCGTTGTCGCTTTTCTGTACAGTCTATTACAATGACGGAGACATTTTCTTTCAAACATCCGATATCGCTCCATATATTTTGGTGATTGATTAAACCAAACCGGACATCCATACGTTAATATCGGTCTTATTAGTGCTTTATACGCTATAATTTTAAAACGTTTGTCTAAATGTTTATTAAAAAAAATGCGTCTCGCCTTCATAAACGTCTTGCTTTTTCTAATTGAATTTTTTTATGTTTAGCCAAATAACACATATTGTCAATATTGACGGCCAAATATTTTATTATTTCTTTTAATGGGATTGGTTCGTTATTAATTTTGATCGTGAGTTTACGCCAATTTCGTTTCAAATCACGATTTGCGTGTAGTAGTGGTCGCCGAAATAATATTGTTTCACATTTTGATGAGTTAATTTTGATATGCCATTTTTCTAAATAGTTTTCAATGAAATTTAATGCTGTTTGTAAGTTTTTTTGTATATCACCCACTAAATAGTTTGAGCTATATACGATCATATCATCTGCGTAGGCGCATGTCTGAACATTTTTAGAATTTAGAATATTGTTTTTGATCAAATCTGCCGTATATAGATTAAATAAAATTGGAGCCGTAATACTTTCTTGTTGTATGCCATTGTAAATTTTGAATTTTGTTGTTGATTGATTTCGTCCCGTTGTTACCGAAAAAGTTCTATTTCATTGCTGAATTTCATTGATTTTAATTTGGCAAGTAAACCATCGATCCAAATCGATTCGAAAGCCTTTTTAATATCGATCATTACCGCTCCCGTTGGATTCCGGAAATTCATTTGATGGCATACATCCGAAACAAGTTTTGTGATAGCATGCACCGTGCTATGCCCTTGCCTAAAACCAAACTGATTGTCCGGGATTAAATTTTGATTTTGTACATGTTCGTTAATTTTTTCAAAGAGTATAATTTCATATTTTTTTCCTAAATTCGATAGTAAACTAATGGGCCGGTAATTTTCTGGATCTGTGGATTTTTTTCATTTTTTTGGTATTGGGAAGACACGCGCTTCTTTCCAACAATTTGGAAACGATTTGTTATTCAAAAGATTATTAAATATGATACAAATTTCGACAATTATTGAATTTGGCAGGTGTGTTAGGATGATATTTGGGATGAGATCAGGGCCAAATGATTTTTTATTGTTCGAACAATTTAGAATATAATTTAAATGGTCGCAAGTAATAAAATAATTTTGATTGGTAATCGGTGCGTTCGCTCGATTTTGGTTTGAAAATATTGTTTTTGGATCAATCATCTTTTTAATTTCGTCTTCGTGTTCTGCATTTCCCAAATTTGTGTTTAATTTTGTGTGTGCCTCGATGTGATGACCGATTATATTTAAATTAATTTTTTCATCATACACTTGAAATTTATTTTCTTGATTTTTATCAATTTTGCTCCATTCAATATCTAAATTGTTATAAATAATTTTGTCGTTCTCCTCAATTTCCAAAAGTTTAATATCTAAATTAGTTTTTGCCGAATTTATTAATTTTTTGATTTCGCTCCACATTTTTGGGTCCGATTTTATGCCTTTTATTACATTAGTCCAATAATTTTGTATCTGAATTTTGATGTTGGCTTCGATTAGTTTTACTGTCCTTTTAATTTCGACTTTCCAATCATTGATTTTGCGAATTATTGTTAAATTTAGATTGTTGTTTGTTGTTGCCTGAAAGTTGTTTCTGCCAAAATATGCCTTAATCATATTTCTTCGTAATGTTTTGATCTTGGTTACGAGAAACGATTTGTGCTTGTATAAATTTTCAATAGTTTGATTTGTATAGCATGTCATATTGTTGCGTCTTCTTAATTTAGGTGAATTTTGTTGTATATTATCTAAAATTAATTTGGTAATCACATTTATATAATTGGTAGTTTCGTGTTCGTTTAAATTTCTATTGTTTGGTACCAAAGTTGTGGTGTCGACGTCGCAATTTGAATTTAGATTTTGTTCCACGATTGCCGAATGATGCGCCATTTCTAAATGCTCATGCCAATTTTGCTAATTTATTTTATTAAAATTATATCGAACGTGTTGTTGTTGTTGTCCATCTTCCTCATTTTCATCATTATGGGTGTTGTCTCTTTCTAAATCTCCAATTTTGTGGACTATAATTTCAATGGCCTTATGATCACTGTCATAATGATGGGTCGAAATTTCTTCATATTGATTTTTTTTTAATTTTGATGCGGATGTCCATGATTGCGAGGTCTAAAAAGTTTCCGGAACGTATCATTGTCGGTTTATCACTTTTGTATAATTTTGTTCTATAATCCATTTCGAATTCTTCAAACCAACGATTTAGGCGATTTCCCCTCGAGTTGTTCACCTCATTACCCCATTTTTTATGGCGTGCATTTAAAACACCTGCTATAATATAATAATTATTTGGATTTTGTAAATTTAAAGTTGTGAAAATTTTTCTCCATTCTTCAATAAAATGTTCGTCCGAAATGTATTTTAGAGTGCCCGTACAATATATTGAAATTATATAAATTTTTTTAGACGAATTTTGTATTTTCAATTGTATTGCCGCAATTTCTATCCCCTCGCGATTACTGATCGAATGAGATGCAATATTTTTAAATTTCACGCCTGTCTTAATTAGAATTGCTGTGCCACCACCTTGTTGGTCCTTAATTCTGTCGCGTCGAATAATATTGTAATTTTTGAATTCGATATTATGGCCTGAATTTAATTTTGTCTCATTAATCAGCATACAGTCTGGATTATGCTGATTAAGAAAATGTAATAGATTTAGTCGTCGTTGGACGCTCACAATAGAGTTGACGTTCAACGCGATAATTTTGAATTTAGAATTTTTATTGTGTGAATTGAAAAGAGGTGATTAGTGTGAAATTTTTTGAAAATTACCAAGAATTTTGAAAATTTATAAGGAGCCAATGATTTGCAGCAATTGAGCTATTTGCTCGCTTTGCTGCTCCATTATTTTTGCCATATTGTCGATTCGTGACGTCAACTTTTTTATTGTGGTATCATTTTGTTGTGATTGTGGATGTGGTTGTTTTGGAGGGCCGCCCTTCACCATTTCAGCAAATGTACCATTCTCCATCATCACTTTCACCGAATCAAACATTCTTGGAGTCGATTTCTCTGGTTGTCTTTTCGCTTTATTATCCTCAATTCGTTTTTTTAATTTTGCGAGCATTGCTTTGTAGATTGGGCACCCTTTGTACGATGCGGGATGTCCGAATTGTTTACAATTTGTACAATAAATTTCTTCTTTTTTATTTTCTTCAGTTATCAAACATTTACTTGGAGCGTGCATGTTTGAGCTTTTTACGCATCTAAAATTTAGGTTGCAATTTGTAGCTGTGTGTCCGAAACGTTGACAATTTTTGCATTGCATAATTTCATCAATTTTGTTTAGGTGTTCCCATGAAATTTTCTGATAATTTATAATTTTGATGTTCAAAACTTGATTTAGTTTAGTGTCCGGACTAAATTGAATTATATATAATGGCAATAATTTTTTCTGTTGGTTCGGTCTTCTCGAACGCATTTGTATAATTGTAATGACTTTTATCTCTATTATGTTTTTTATCAGTGTATACGGAAATGAATGTACCACGCTATGGTTATTTCTGTTCTTACTTTATTGATACACTCTTTTAGACTGACCAGTTATTTTATAATTTTATCTCGTTTACAAAGGTAATATAATATAAACAGTATATATCTAAATATTAGTATTGTATAAATCTTGTTAGTATATTACATCTTCCCCCTTTTAGTATAAGCTATATATATATATATTTATTATTATTATTATTAATATTTTTATTATTATATTTATTTATTTATAATTCAATCTTTCAGGCATAGCTCTAGATCTAGCTGACCTTCTTAACAAATTTTCGTTATCATCCCTACGGTTTATTTCAGACGATTGCACTTCTGGTTCTGTTACAGTTGACGTAGTCACAATATGACTCGCAGGATGATATTCATCTTCCAATGTCGATTTTCTTAGCTGATGCCTTGACACTCTTCTTACAGCATTTCTTACATTAATTAAATATATATAATTACTTAATTTTTTAAAAACTCTTGCTGGTAACCATTTAACAAAATCTTTACAATGATTTTGATACATGACTTTCTGTCCATCGCTAAAACTTGTTAACTTTTCCTTATCTTTCTCCCCACATTGATTTTTTCTGTGCTTAAAACTAACAGTTTTACATTTTGTATTATTTTTACAATCTTTAAAACTAGCCCTATTTTCATCTTCAACTCTCGGATTAATAGAATTTAGGATCGTGCGAACTTTAAAGCTAAATAACAAATCGTTAGGAGACATGGTAGTACCAGATGATGGAATGTTATTATATCCGAAAACAAGTTTATTAATTTTTTCTTTAATTGTAAGCTTTTCCTTTACTTGAATTAATAGTTTCTTTAAATACAATTTCACCGTTTGTACACCCCGTTCTGCCAATCCGTTCGACTCAGGACTATACGCTGGTGAATGCAATAATTCTATATTACTGGCAATACAAAAATCATTCATTTTTTTTGAATTAAATGAAGGACCATTATCCGACACTAAGGTTTTTGGTATTCCGAAATATTTAAATATTGACTCTAATTCTTTAATTACTAGCTCTGCCGTAGTTTGAAACATAGGTTTGACATCAATAAATTTTGAATAGGCATCCACAAAAATTAAAAATTTATGGTTCTTAAAATCAAAAAAATCTATATGAACCCTTTCAAAAGGATAGAGTGCTTGACACCATTTTGACTTTATCGGCTCTCGTCTAACATTCTGAGTACTTGAGCAAATATAACAACTTTTTATTTTATTTCCGATATCTTTATTCATACTCAGCCACCAAACGATACTTCTTGCTAACATTTTCATGCGTACAATGCCGTCGTGACTAGTATGAATTAGATCCAGAACCTTTGAAATCAATGTTGATGGTACTACAATCCTATCGCCAAAGAACAAACACCCATTTTCGGTGCTTAAACTACTCCTCAATCTAAAATATTTTTTTTCTTCTTCGCTAAGTCTAATATTACGCCAACCATCCTTAACATAGTTATATACTTTCGATAATACTAAATCCGTTTTAGTATACCGTGCAACTTCTTCACAACTTATTGTGAATTCAGACCCATTATTTACCCAGTTGATAGAATCTTCATATATCTCAGTTTTGCTTTCTAGTGGAAGACGTGATAGGCAGTCAGCATTTCCCATTTTGGACCCTGGTTTATAGTGAAACTCATAATCATACGTGGATAATATAACAGCCCACCTTTGTAGTCTCGATGCTGCCACCGCTGTTGTTCCCTTTTTAGGACTGAAGATTTCTTTCAATGCTTGTGAATCGGAACATAACGTAAAATGATGACCATATAAATATTTGTGGAATTTTTTTAATGCAAAAATGACTGCTAAAGCTTCTTTATGTAACTGGGAATAATTCTTCTCAGCCTTTGACAAGGTACTAGACATAAATAAAACTGGCCTCTCCTGTCCCTCAATTACAACTGATAGCACGGCTCCTACACCGTAAGGACTAGCATCTGTAGCCACAACAATTGGTTTTGTTGGATCAAATAACGATAATACATACAGATATACTGATTATTAGTAGTTTGCATTTATTAAAAGTTTTTTCACATTCATTTGACCAATCATATTTTACGCCTTTATGCAATAACCTATACAATGAATTCATTTCTGATGCTAGATTTGGAATAAAACGCCCATAATAGTTCAGTAACCCTAAAAAACTTTGTAGTTCTTGCAGATTTTTTGGACTTGGTGCACTGATTATAGCTTTTATTTTACTAGACGATGGTCTTATTTCATTACCAGAGACAACGTGACCCAGAAAATTGACTGACTTTTCAAAAAACCTACATTTTTCCATGTTAATTTTAACGTTATAGTTATTTAAACGAGTTAAAACTTCTATTAAACACTGACGACACTCTTCATAACTTGAACCACCTACCAAAATATCATCTAGATAACACAAAGTATTTTTGCAACCATGTAATATACGATCTATTGTTGACTGAAAAATAGATGGCGCACTCTTAACTCCGTAGGGTAAACAAGTATATTGATATAAACCTTTTAGTGTATTAATAGTAAGATATTGACGGGAATTTTCGGACAGCTTCAGCTGTTGGTAAGCTCCAGTTAAATCTATTACACAGTATATGTGGAAATTAGAGAGACTTGCAAATATATCATCCACTCTTGGCAAAGGGTAGTGTTCTGTCTGAACGTATCTATTTATCGTAACTTTACAATCTATGCATATTCTTATCGTATTATTTTGTTTCGGTACTACCACTATTGGACTTGCCCACTCACTATAACGTACAGGAACTAAAACCCCTTCAACACATAACTTCTCTAGTTCTGACTCGACAACACTTCGAATATGAAAGGGTACTACGTAAGCACGATGAAATATTGGTACTGTATTTTCTTTCATCAGTATTTCTGCCTCGAAATCTTTAATGAAACCACCAGAAGAGGGTAATACAAACGGAAAATTGGCTTGAATAAATTCAACAAAAGAATCATACTTACTTACCATTTTAATATCTAGTAATTTTTCTTTCCAATTCGGAAACAATTTATTTAACCAAGTACGACCCATCAGTGGTTTAAACTTCTTTTGACTATTAATTACTAGCATTTCCATCATTTGTTCTTCATTATCCCGTTCCATTTTTACTTTTACATTGATTTTTCCGTTATCCTTAATTCTATCTCCAGTTATCGTACTAAAATGATAGTTAATCTTAATTAATTGCGCATGGTTAAACAATTCTAAATACTTATCTAAAGAGATGACGCTTTCTGATGCTCCGGTGTCTATTTCCATTTCAATAGGTATATTTTCGACAAACACTTTCATTGTTAATGGATCAACTGATGACATCATATTAACTGGATATTTCGGTTCGACATTTAAAATTTGCAAATCATTAATTTCTTCCGAAAATTCTTTGATTCTGCTGTTGATGGATGGTGATCTCGATGATCTTCTAGTTTCTTGAATACTGCGTTGATAATTGCGTTGATTAAAATTTGTGTTCGACGAACCACCTCGACACATCTTAGAAGTATGACCAAGATTATCACATGTAAAACATTTCCACGATTTTGCTGGGCAGTTATTATAATTATGATATCTTCCACAACGGAAACATTGCTTATATTTTCTTAAGCTTGAGCTCCTATTTCTACCTTGGCTACTGTTTGTACCACGTGAGTTTGATACAAAATCTCGATGTTGACCTCGACTACGACCTTCAATCGACATCACTACCCCACTTTGGTTATGTTTTTGCTTTTGGTTTTCCACCATTTCCCAGTTTACAGCTGTATCACATGCTATTGCAAGAGTTAATTTCTTCTCTTTAAGCAATTGACCACGTAACTGATTATCCCGCAATCCGAATACTAACCGATCTCTCAAAGCATACGGTAAAAAATCTCCAAAATTGCACGACTGCGATAAAGTTTTTAACTTGACTATATATTCCGATACTCTTTGCCCATGCTGTTGTTCTTCTTTATGAAATTTATAGCGCTCTGCTATTTCATTAACTTCTGGTTCATAAAAACCTTTTAGTACTGTAATGCACTCATCGTACGATTTCGTTGTTGGATCAACCGGTACTAAAAGCCGTTTTAGTGTACTGTACAACTCTGCACCTCCCAAAACAGATAAGTATGAGATTCTCTTTGCATCATCTGTTATTGCATTTATATTGAAGAAATGACTGAACCGTTCAGCATATTCGGGAAAGTTATCACCGTTACCGCTAACCCAATTCTCGATGCTACTTGAACCAAGCATAACGGTCATACACTTTTTAATATCACTTTTTTCGACTTTGATTGACATAAATCACTTTATATGGATTTTTTTATTTTAATAAAAATATATTATGCCAAAATATTATCCAAAATATTATTATCTACTTATTTCCACTTTATTGACAGAGACTTTTTCGTTTTTATCCCATCCTCGTCGCCAAAATATTATGTTTTTTATCAGTATATACGGAAATGAATGTACCACGCTATGGTTATTTCTGTTCTTACTTTATTGATACACTCTTTTAGACTGACCAGTTATTTTATAATTTTATCTCGTTTACAAAGGTAATATAATATAAACAGTATATATCTAAATATTAGTATTGTATAAATCTTGTTAGTATATTACAATCTCCTCATTGTTATTTTCAATGTCCGTCTTTAAGTCCGTTAAGTCCTCGTTTTCGGTAAGTCCACGAAGTATTAGTGATTTTAATTTTAAGTCTTTAGGCGTGTACGTGTAAAAATTCGTTTTTACTTCGTGAAAAATCGATTTTAACGAATTGTAATTTTCGATCGTATCCGTATTCACGATATGCTTGTTTGCATTGATACGTTTGATTTCAAAATTGTTAATTTTGATGCCTTTGGCTAATTCTACTGTGCTCTTGATTTCTTGGCCGTACACGTGGAATGGTGGTGGTCGTCGACTTTTTTTTGCAATAGTTTTCGTCTCTGCTGATATCTCTGTCTCATTATTAATTGATTTATTATTATTATTATTGTTATTATCGTTAGATTTTTGTTTATTATTATTTTTATTATTTTTAGCGTTATTATTATTAATTTTGGGATCTGTTTTTTCTTAATTTCAAAAAAATCATCTGTATTGATGTTTGAATTTGAATTTAGATTATCATCAAGGCTCATCTTATTTTCGATTTCGATAATTTCCTCGATTAGGGGAGCGCAAGAATTTGTTAATAAAAATGAATTTTGATTTTTCTTTTCGAATGAATTTTTATTTTGTATTGGGCTAGATTTGATTAATTTTAGCGCTTCTGTTAATTGATCTCTTAACGTGTTGTTTTCGTTGGTCAGGTTTTTTATTTGATTTTTTAAAGAGAAGAACTTACCCGGTAAACTTTCGTTTGTTAGTCCTCTTTTATTTGGCCTTGATATTGGTTTGTTCATCGGTGTCGATGTGATCGCCGATGTTGTTATTGTTGTGGAGATATTTTCACTGTTGATTTCATTAGTTGTCTGGTTAATTTCTTCAATTAATACCGTCGATGGTACTGAATTTTTGATTGGCACTATTGAATTATCCATTTCAATTTCACTTATTTCTTTAATTTTACTAATTTGTTTTAAGTTTATGTTTAGTTTTTGCGATGCTATCCGATTGCACGCAATATTTTTTGTTTTTATTTTAATGTTTATTTTATTATTTATAAAACTTTTAATATGAAAATAAAATTATGAAACTTAATTATACACAAAATACTGAATTGACACACACACACAATGATTAAAAAAATAAAACAGTAACGCTTTTGAAAACAATTTTTTTTATATATACATCGAACGGATTTGTAAATAATTAATTAAATATTTAACTTTTAAAAATGTTCACACGAAAAAAAAAAAAAAAAAAGAACAGAAATTGAAATAAAATATTCGCTCACAATATGTATAATAGGAAAATTAACAAATGGAATTTTTATTAGGAAAATTTTTTTTGTTCAATTTAGAATTTCCACACACGTGCATTCGCAAAAATAAAAGAGTTTTACAAACACGAATGAGTCTCATGAGAACTTCACAAAAATTCACTATTTTGACTATATTGTATTCCACAAACTGATTATATTTTTTAGATTTTAAATTAGATTTTAATTTAGATTTTAAATTAGATTTTAATTTAGATTATTGATCATCGAAACACCAATATAATTCGGTAGCCCCATATTCGGGAGCTCCCATTATATTTTTGGGAAAAGTTTTCCAGCAAATGGATTTTATTCGTACAATAAAATTAAATTAATTTTATTTTATATTTATTTGTTTATTATAATTATATTTATTATGTATTTTAATTAAATTAATTAAAGAAGAACAATTTTTTTTTTTTTTTTTTTAATTTTATTTCAATTTTAATTTTCTTTTATTTCCTTTATTTTGGGTCTAAACTCAATGAGAGTTTGATGTCGACTCTGTCGAAGTTACTTAAGAAGATAAGTAAGAAGATAAGTGTGGTCGTTGCACTACCAATCCAGTTGATCGATCTTTTTTTCTGCGAGTGATCTTTCAATTTCGAAATCAAATGTCTTATCGTATACGTACTTGATGAATTAATTGTGGTTGAAGGGTGTTGTCTTGATGAATGCATGTTCGATCAATGAAATCCTCATAATCAGTTAAGTTGATCATGTATATTAGTCTGACCGGGTATAACCTCCGAGCCAGAAGCTAAAAAAGAAGAGAAAGAATTATTGGGGATCATGAGTAGTTGTGATCGTGACATTATTTTCTCGTGCCACCGTTTCTTGTCGAAATCTCGGTTTATCTTTTCGTTCGATTTGTTTGATCGCAATGTAAATGGTGTCACCAGGTTCATATGTTTTAGGAGTAATTCTCTTATTATTTTCCTTTCCAATGATGGATTCTTGATGTATGCGGAATTTTTATCAAATCTTTGTGTACTTTGGTCTTAAAGTCAACGAGATTTTGATAATCCGGTGTGTTCTCTCAAAAAAGATATCGTTAAGCTTTTGTTGCGTAACTGAGGGTACTGATGTCATTGTAGCGGCCTATAGCAATGTAATTAATGAGTTCTTTCGTGGATAATTCTCTGTACTCGTTTTAAAGGAAGCGAATTATGTCTATTATAAGGAGTACCTTAAAATAATGTAGCGCTTTGATTAATGTGTCTCGATATTTAAGACAGATTATGACTTGATGCGAAAAAGTTTTATCCACACAAAAAATAAATTTTTCATTTTTGATTTCGTCATTTTCCATTTTCATGTTGGAATAGTTGTTCCCTAAAGTGCAAGACGATTAGGATATCGATCATATTTATGGTTATTGCAGGTGTCACACGTTGAGTGTATTTTTTGATCAACTTGGCCTTCTGTGGAATATGGTATCGTTCCATATGTTTCCGGTTTTCCATATGGTTCCGATGTGCCCGTTTGTGTCCTTCTTGTATGATGGATAATTTAATTTCTTCATTCCCTATATCTTTAAAAATTCTTTGCGTTGTTAGGCGTATTTTGCCAGTAGAAAAACTTCCCTTAAATACTTCTTGTAAGAGTGAAATATATTATGCTGTGATTTTAATTATGTTGATAATAGTTGGGTGTAATCGTTCTTTTAGGACCCTGCATAAACTTTCCTTTGTGAGCTCCAGTAGGTTAATAAAGTATCGGTGATAGGAGGTACGGAGCTCTTAATGAACATAGATATCCTGACCTATGTCTGAAATATCAGCTTGTTCTTGAAAACATTAATGGGTGCATCACAGAATGTAATTAAGTCGGTAGAATCTTCATCCGCACTGTGAATAGTTCCAATGATAAATAAGGTGTTAGTCTAAAGTTCCATAGTCTTCACAGAGCGTCGACAAATATATTGGTACAGCCAGGTTTTTAAATCAGCTCATAATTGTATTCCTTCAGTCGAGCTTTTATTCCGTTTTATCTCGGCATTATTGTTCCTTTTGCTTAGTGTGAACGTTAACGGTTGGTAGTCGTTCCAAATTTAGATTTTGGGGCCCCATATAGGTAGTTGCGAATATTATACAGAGGCCATATTATGACCAGCATTTCTTTCTCATTTGCTGCATAGTGTATCTCGGTCTTATTCAGCGGCCTGGAGATGTAGGTAATCGAACGGTTTTTGCCAATAACATCTTGAGATAATACAGCTCCAATGGCAAATGAGGAAGCATTGGTAGTTAGTAAAACAGGTTTGCGAAATGCTTCGAACTCTTTTTGGGTAAGGTCAATTTTAATCTTCTTAAGTCTCAGGTTTATTGATACGTTATAGCCAATTCCGTTTTTTGATTCGATTTGATGCCCTTATTAGTTATAAGATAGCCCAAAAATTCCGTTTCCATTTTAAAGAACCCCGTTTTGTCGATATTTACGCGCAGAATGGCTTCTAGTAGCTTAGAAAAGCCTTTTTCGACACAAAGTAGATGTTGCTCCTCGTTTCTTTCTCTAAAAAACGATGATGTCGTCTACATTCGTTATCGATCATCTGCTGACATATTGCGGTTCCATTTTTGAAGCCAAATGGGAGTCGCAGGAATTCATTCATGGTAGAAAAAGAAGTCTTCGGGATGTCAGTCTCTTTGTTTTGATAAAATCCTGAAGTTAGGTCGATGGTAGCAAAAACTTCGAGATTTGCTAATGTATTGGTAATGTCCGGGATCGAAAAAGAATCCGATATTGTCACTTAACCTAACCTCTTGAAGTCTACTATCATTCTAAGTATATTACCTCCGGTTCAAATATTTATATTACATAATCAAAATAAAAGTTTTAATCAGAACTTAGTCTTTCAAATTAAAACTTTAAAAACTGTCAAAAAAATAATACACATAGCACTAATTATAACGACAAATTTTTTAAAACAGTTTGCTGTTTAAGCTGCGCACATTAGCCAGAGGCTAATTGGCAAGCAGACAAATTTTTAGTTTCTCTTTGCAAGAATACAGGAACGAATCCTATAACTTCGACCTACACAAACAGTAACTTATACTTATTATAGAAGCTGACGCTACTTTGCAGTGATGCAGATTGACTTGTATTTGATTTAGCAGCTTGCTGCTTAAAGATCAATCGACACCACAGTAATATCGGATCTGAATCCGAGGACGTAGAAAGATTACAGAGTTCATCCATTGATCCGGATAGCTCGTTAATCGGACTTGACTGCATTGCTTCTTTCGTTCCTCAGGTGAGGTTCCGGGCAAAGCAAAAGTTTCCCTAACCAATTCTGATGCCCCTAACTTAGAAGCCTCATTCTTCTCATAAATTTTTAGCGTGACAGCGCCAAAAACATATTTACTTAAGCTACCTGTCTTAGCCAGCACTGCCAGTGATTCGTTGTTGATTATGATTATAGCTGACCTATAATCATTTTTAGCCTCCTCCTCCACCCTGGCTATCTTCCAGTTTTTGGTCGGCAACTCAGGTTTACCCATCCTAATCCGCTCCATGATCAACTTTGGATCAGCTGGAATCCATGCCAAAGTTGTTGGTCTACAAGGGATGTCCTCAGGCGCCAGGACTTCTAGTTAAGCTCCAGGCCAAACTTCCTCTAGGCCACTGATCGCCTTTTTCTAAAGGTACAGAGACCTTTGGTTGGCATTAGCTGACACGCCTGTGCTCTATTAACAACCGCTACAACCAGCGATTCGTTGAGAACTTGGTTAAAATACCTAGTTGCAGTTACCTGCAACTTTTACTTTTTAGCGGTCTTTGATACACCAACGGAATTGTTTCAAGCCTTTTAAGGCTTTCCTTGCTTACCTCATATCATTATAGGCTGATTTGGATATGCATATGCATTATCGATGCATATGTCCTCTTTTCTAACCATGGTGAAAGAAGGTAAACAGGTCTGATTCTCTACTTTTTTTGGCTTTTTAAGAGCGCCAAATTCTATTTTTTTCTTGTTTGGATCCATTTATGTCCCACGTGTAGCGGAGAAAAGAATATTTATCCTTGCAGAGATCCGAAATGCAAGGATAAGGCTAAATACATCTGAAGGTTGGACTGGTATCCAGAGGCCCCGTTCAAGACTGGGCTATTTGAAAGAACCCCCAAGCCAGATTGGTCATCAGCACGGGTCGCATGACACCTTAATCCGTCCCTTAATTTATAGGCTAACACTCGCATCTAATGTTTAGCCGACTCTAGTTATTGACCTTAGTCGTTGCCTGGGTGGTATCACATGGAGGTATATTAGATGCAATTGGCGGACTCTACATAGTTGCAATAATGAAGAAAGAATCACAACTAGTTGCTTTCATTAGCCATTGCCTACCCTATTGACTCACTACCACACCACTCAGAAATACATAAATAGAATACAAAAATTCAAGTTTTAAAAACATTTATTTAAAATATTTAAAACGATATTCTAAAATAATTAAAAAGCTTGCAGATTTAAATTTTTCAAACACTTTGCAATTTGTATTTGGAATTTTATGAAATTAAAATTTTTAAAAGCTTTGCAACAAAGTAACACAAGCGGTAATAATTATTTTGACAAATTTTTGAAGTCAATTCATAAAAATTTAAAAATAAAAATAAAAAGTTTTCAAACCTATTACGAAAAGAACATATTTTATACTGTCAATTATCTTAATCAATTAAATTCAGGATAACCTTGAAAATTTTAAAGGTTACTTAAACTCAAATTGCTAAAGCTCAATAAAAAAATAAGTAAACTTCTGACTACAACTGTAACGAATGGGTAGTGTGCAACTAAATTATACGGGCTTAAACTAAATTTAACTACACCAAATAACATATAGCAAATATAACATAAAACCAAACACCCATGAAAAGCCCACCCTACATCGTAGGCCATTTACACACATTTACATCCCCATAAAACGATTTCCTTTTTATATTAAAATTCTATTGATCAAATTAAGTAACAACAAAAATTTATCAAATATATATAGGAAAATGGAAAATACAAAAATAAAATTGGATGAGAGGATATTTGATCGATTTAAATTTTTATTACAATTTCTAAAAATTGGAAAAAAAAATACAATATTCAAACAATGTAAATGTTTAATGGTAAAAGGAAATTAATTTTAATTGTAATATTTATGTTTAAAAAATGTAAGTTCACTTGTTATTGAATTATGACACTTAAAGCAATGAATAGATAATACATACAATCGAGATGAACATGATTTTTGAATTCTTGTATTCGACTCTCGATGGAATGCTATAAGCCCCATGAAAACGATTTTCAATAAAAATGTCAATCGAAATCTCCATCTTCGCATATTATATATCTCGATATATTTGATGTATTTTTGTTGTTGTAAAAATGTCTAAATGTCACTAAAATGAAAATATTTTTTAAATTTGTTTGTGACAAGTCTTACGTTCTATTAAATTTATTTAAAAGTCCTTCTTGGTATTCGATATATACTTGGTTTTCAATCATTTTTTTTTCCGAATTCGTCAAAAATTTCTGGATTCAAGAAATTTTCGCTTTTCATTTTTAAAGCAAGTTATGTTGCAAATTTTCAAAAATAAATTTTATTTGATATTTTGAAATTCAAAATTTGAAATCGCTATAATAAGTTGATTTTTGGTAAACGCGGTGTTGACATGTTTAACTCCTATAGTGTGAAATATGCGCGGTGAACCTATTATGAAATGACACAGTGATCGCACAGTTAAATTTGATGAGTGTGTAATACACAGGGCGGTGCATGACGACGATTCGATGATTCGCTTTAAATGATGTTTAGCACTCTTAATGATGACATCCCACAAACCTCCGAAATGCGGAGAACAGGGTGAATTTTTTTTTTTTATTACAACTACCTATGGCTTTATTCTTGAATCTTTCTAAAAAGAAACTAACAAGATGTATGCGAATCTTACAAACTAACTTTACTGCTATTTTTATAAGTCTTAACCAATGTTAATACTTATTATAAGTGTGCATTATTTACTTATTTATAAATTCAATAGTCCAAGTGGATCAGTTCTTCTCAGTCGTCTGTATCTCGGTTGTTTTAGAATGTCCCGGGCCAAAGCATTGAGATGTGTCTCTAGTTTTGAATAATATCTCGAACTATAGATTCTAATTGTATCTTTAATGGTTAAAATACCGAGGTCATGATGTATGTTGGTGTTCCGAATATACCAGGGAGCATTCGCGATCCTACGAAGTATTTTTGATTGTGTACGTTGCAAAAATTCTCTATTTGATGCGCTGGTGAATCCCCATAACAATACCATATTTCCATATGGACATAAGTATCGCTTTATTTAGTAAAACTTTATTATCGAGTGATAATCTTGATTTTCAAAATTTTATTTTTATTTGATTACGCTTTGCTTCTATATGCTTTTTCCATGTCAACCTTCTGTCCAGATGTAACCCTAACAATTTGACACTAGATTGTTGCGGAATAGTTACACCGTTCAATTTAATTTGTGGGCAGGTGAGTTGGTTAAGTGTGAATGTAACATGTGTTGATTTATTTTCATTGACTTTTATTCGCCAAGTCTTTAGCCAGTTTTCAATTTTATTCAGATGATTTTGTAATTGCATTGAGGCAGTTTGAGGATTTTTACAAGACTCTAATATGGCTGTATCGTCAGCAAATGTTGAAATTATAGCTTCATTGCAAATGGGCAAATCGGCTGTATACAACAAGTATAAAATTGGCCCCAAGACACTTCCTTGTGGAACACCTGCGCTAATATCATTTAAACTAGTGGTTGCTGCGTTTTGTTTAACCAAGTATTTCCTTTGAAGAAGATAGTTTTCAAGAACTACATGGAACTGCTTCGGCAAAAGTTCCTTAACTTTGAATATTAAACCTCTATGCCAAACTTTGTCGAAGGCTTGTGCAATATCCAAGAAGACAGCAGAACAATATTTTTTTTCATCGAAAGTGAGTTTGATTGCGTTGACAATCCTGTGAACTTGCCCTATAGTGCTGTGTTGATTTTGGAAACCAAATTGGTGATCTGGTATAATATGCCGTTCTTCTGGTACTGGTTTCAGTTTCCTAAGTAATTGTTCATGTGGTGAGAATACGCTTTTTAGATGAACAGCGAAAGCATTGGCTTTTTCTTCATCACTTCTTGCCCAGTTGCCACTTGGCAGTCTAATGGGCGAACAAGAGTTTGCCGGCCTCTTAAAACTTTTAGTAGCTTTCCATAAGGAATAGTCTATCTCTCTGTTGCCGAGAGTTCACTTAAATAGTTTTAGATACCTTCATTTATTCTTCTTCCCTCAGAGCTACTTTCAGGGATTTAATTGCTCGATTTAATTTCCATTTTAATATCGGCGATCTTTGCTGCTGCCACTGCCGTCGAATTTTTCGCTTTTCTTGTATTAATTCTTGGATGTTTTTAGGAAGTTTATTAACTTTTTCAAAAACACTGATGTTAGGTGTTGCTTTTTTTGCTGCTACTTCCAGTAGATCTCTGAGATAGGCTTCTGCTGCATTAATATTTGATGGTGTGCTAAGAGGAATATCCAGTAGGCAATTCTCTTCAATTTGTCTACTGTATTGATCCCATTTAGTTTTTTTATTTGTCAGGCGTTTCAGTGCTTCAGTCTTTAGGGCATCAGTACTTACTGTTATAATTACTGGTGAATGATCGGATGATAAATCGTAACAATCTGTTGCCATAGCATTTGTACGTGCAATGCCTTTAGTTATACAGAAGTCTATTAGATCAGGAATTTTTTTTTTATCGTAGGCCAATATGTTGGGTGCACCGCTATAATCCAAACAAAGTTCATCCATAGCTTCATAGAGTTGCTTTCCTTTCGGAGTCGTCAATCTTGAACCCCATTGAGTATGTTTTGCATTATAATCACCTCCCGCAATGAATTTATTGCCTAGATGGTTAAAATAATCTAAGAATTGCTTCTTTTTTATTGCGTGTTTGGGTGGGCAATAGACTGATGATATTACACAGTTTCCAGACCACTCCTCCAGGCAGATATTTGTCGCTTGGATATGATCTTTGTCATATTTCTCAAGTTCCAAGTGTTTAAGTCTTCTTTTAATCAACACAGCTGTACCACCATGTGCTTTACCATCAGGATGTTTAGTGTCGTATACTGAATACCCATTAATTTTGAAAAAGTTTTTTTTTGGTGAAGTGAGTTTCTGATATTAACATTATGTCAATATTGTGCTCGATAAGGAATGCTTGCACCTCTGTTTTGTGTTGGGCAAGGCCGTTTGCATTCCATATGGCTATTTTGAGGACAGTCATTTTTGGTTTTTCACTACTAACTGCATTAATGTGTTCATATTTTGCATCATTAGATCCATAGTTCTCTCCATCATTGACATAAAGCTTTGCATCATATCTGTAAGCTTTTTTAACGCAGTTGAGATGTTTCCTTCTTCATTAGTTTGAACTTTTGGAGATATGCCATTAAGTATACTTGCATATGAAAAGTTTGGATGCACAGCACTATTGATGGTCCGCTTATGGTTTCTATTAGTATAAACTTCTTCTGGTTGCACTTCAATATTAGTTTGATGTAGCTTAAACATGCGGCGTTGTTCAGCCCTTTGCTTAGGATTGATTCTTCTTTTCAGGTCTATATATACTGGGCACCCTCTATAGTTTGCCGTATGATTTCCAGCGCAGTTACTGCATCTTTTTGCAGACTCATCAGTTTTAGTTTTGTTGGATTGTTTGGAACTATGAAGTTCACCACAAATAACACACACATCATTTAGCGTGCAGTAAGCTCTAGTGTGCCCGTATTCTTGACACTTTACACACTGTACTGGACCGGTTCTTTTTTTACGTTCTTCGTCAGTGATGCGACGATGCAGTAGATATCTTAAGTTATATATTCTATGTTTCCCTTTAACTGGTTTGTTATCAGTTTCTAATTCGACGCGGAACATTGGCTATGGCAACTTATCTCGATAGTGTCCACGTAATTATCGATTCCTTTTATTATAACAACTAAACCTTTTTGGCTTTTTAGTTGATATGTATAGAATCGCTTACCAGCCTTATCAAAATGGTTGATTAGAGTTCTGTAAGCATCAGTGTTTAGTGGTTGAATTTTCGTTTCTTTAATGTCTCCTCTTTTAAACGAAGAAACATAAAAGTTACCCTCCGTAAGCACTTCAATTTTTTTTAGTAAGTCTCTATTTGATTCTTCTCTCAAGTAGATTGGTGGCGGTTTTTCAGTTTTCACCTTGTTTTCTGTAGGTGGATCTTCAGAAGTCTCGTTAGTTTGCAAGACAGAAAAACGGTTTTCATGAAGTAACTCGACACTGGCCACTCTACTAAATTTGTTTACACTAGCACTTGCCTCTGATCTTGGGCTTCTTTTTCTTTTATTTTGAACAGTTATATATCTGTCCATACCTGTTTGCACAAGTTTTTGTTCGCATTGACCTACATCACTTTTAGTATTATTGTTTTTTGTCAACGATGCACTATCAATTACATTTATGTTCATTGCACTTTGTTCAATTATATTAACTTTGTTTACACTTTGTATAGAGGAATTTGCTGTTGAAGCAATTTTTTGCTCGAACACTTGTTGTTGTGTTATTGGGCGATTCGATATTTGGCCGATTTTTCCTACATCTAACGATGACGTAGTGATATTTATTAAATAACCAGTGGACATAGTCCGCTGTTGTACTGGTGGTGATGGCGCGATATGTTTTTTTGGTGGAGTTCTGATCACCATTTTTACAAGTTTTTACATATTTTAATTTAATTTTTAAAAAAAAGATGATATCAGCAATTCACAAGGAACTATTTTATTTAATCAATTTTAATTATATTTTTTAATGTTTACTTGACGGTAGTCAAATTGCGAAGGTGGAACTGTACGCCATTCAATACCATGGGTTGTGCAGTGATACATGCGGTACTATCTTGAAACTGTTGCGACAAACATAAGTTTTTTAATTCATTAAATTCAGACCGAGCTCCAATAAAGTGCAATGAATGAATGACTCTGTCGATTTTGGTAATATGGTTTGCCACAAATATGGCGTACTTGTGTGATTCCAACCTAATCTGAAGCTAATCTGGCACTAATATGCATCTAGGTATGTTAATTTGCTTCTCATTGATTAATTCCGATTTGAAGTTATTCAATTGTTTATAGAAATGTTATATGGAAGAATGTTATCTCAAACAATGTCCCGAATAAGGCATAACGGTTTCATAACTAATTTGGCTGTGATGAGGATTGGAGCACATAATCCTAGCGGATTGAATAACTGGCTAATTTCGGATAAAAAAGTACGTTTAGAACAATGTGTGCAATGGATAGTTTATCCAATTGCGCCTCAAAATGGTCTGAAAATGTGTTCCAAGAGAGACCCAGTATCAATGTTACATTATTGGTTGGTTGCTCTACCGAAGCTAATAATGGATTGTTTGCGCAACATTTTCGAAGTTCGTGGACGCACTTCATCTCTTTTCTGCGGTTGGGAATTTGTCTTGTTCATCTAAAGCAAGTTGTTTGAGCATTCTTGTAGCTAGAAACGAGGCACTAGCTGTGCCGTACGTCATCGTACATAACTAGAATGTTTGAATATCATCCGTGATCTGATCTCGCCACCAGATTCTTTGCAGCTCTTATTGCTCGTCATGTATCTGGCGATAAATTTTGGTAAAGTCATCACAAAATGCGTTCGAAATCGAAGAATTATAGTAAATAAGTCTTGCTGGATGGTCGGTTCGACCATAAGGCAGTCATTGTAAACTTTGATCGAATTACTTTGAATAGCTATTCTATTGAAAATAAATTTCGACTCCTAGTAACAAGTCAATACGATCGATCAGATTAAACGCTAGATCAGCTAGTTCGATTTCAGCAGGGGCCGACGTTACTTTGAAGCTGAAACGTACCGGAGGTAGAATGTTGGTTATTTTTGGGATAACATAAAATTTTAATTGACACCCGTCATGATATGGTCAGATAACTTTTGTATTTTATGGTTGACTCCTTACCATCGATACCTGTAATTGTCTTAAATGTTGACGGATTTCTGGCTTTTAGAAAGTTAGACGCTTCATTACATATAAAATTGATGTGGGATCTACTATTTTACAAGGCCAAACACATAAGATTATTACCAGATAGAGTTATAGCATTGACAGAGTTATGGCTGTGCCGATTAGAACAGTCGTCGTTGTCTCTATAAATTTCCAAAAATTACAGTCATTGGATCTCAGAGTGCTGGACATAACATGCACAAATTTTGGACTTATATTTGTAGCCTGAGCAGATTTAGCTGAACTGGTGGCATTTGGTGAAATAGATTAGAATAGTGTGGCATGTTTTGGTCCTAGGCAATTAGTGCAGAGTCGCTGGTTCCGCACGAATTGGAAACGCTTCTTTGGTGATATCTTATCGCTCGTAAACGATGGACATTGAAGTATGCTATGAGTTCCTTGGCAGAAGGCGCACGCTGTGGCATTGCTAAGCAACGATGGTGCTTTAGTGAATATCGATGGACCTATTTTAAGAGCTTTATGCTGGATTGTTGGTTGATGTGACATTGTATGCGATGCTGTAGGTCACAGTGCGTGAAGCAATCGGACTCGGCTACGAAGTGTGGTTATAAAGTCATTAAAGCGAAGCAAAACTGTGGGTTTTGAATTTTTTTTTATGTCAAATGATAGAATATCAATTAATTCCATTTGTCGACCTTGTTTTTGAGGGATTTTAAGGCATTGTAATGTTTTAATGCTTGATCTATAAATAATCGAAGTGATTTTGAAGAAATTGATTTCTCGCATGTGCATTTTTGCCTGGATGTTTTTACTGTGGATCAGATCGACGATGACGTCTCTGAATGACAATCACTCACACTCGGCACCATTGAACAAAATTGTAATTTCAGTTCCGGTAGCCGTATTCCAATTGTTGGCTAACTTGCCGGCGAACCTTCTTTCATTTCTTAAAAAAAAATTTATTATTCATAAATTTACTATTATTTTTATCGAAGTCTATAACTTCGATATTTTATTTATACTGTAACCACAGATAACTATTTATAACAGATGAACATCTTATATGGCTCAAATTAATTCTACGCAAATTAAAGCAACCGAAATCTAACCAAACAACAAAATGTACATATAAAAACGAATATTTTCGTACTTTTTTTTTGTACACGATTATAAAACAAAATTTTTCATATTTTGGTATTCTATTTAGGTTTATTTTTTTGTTTTATTTTTTTATTCCATCAAAAAAGTCGTGCGCAAAAAAAAAGGAAAAAGACGAAAATATGCGATTTTAGATTTCGGTTGCATTAATTTACGTATGAATTTACTTTTGTAAATTTGAGTCATATAAGATGTTCATCTCGTATAATTATCTGTGTTTAATTTCGTTCTGGTTCTGTAACGGAAAGTGGCGTAAATATTTTCATGTTGTACTTTCTTCTGCGGTGTTGTATATACATCTGTTGACAAAAGTTCAGATTCTTGTTAACTTGCGGAATGAAAACATAATTTTTTGTAAGCTTGTTAATGACGTTTTCTGAAATTCGATTGTTTAGAACGTATGTTGCAGTTGATCGTTTAATTCGCTTCTCCTCACTTTTATTTTTAAATTTCTGGTTTTATTTATGTGTGAGATTCGTTGATATCTCGGTAGATGTCGGTATTATTACTATAAATGAATGATATTTCTTCGAATTTCATGTTATTAATGAAGTTGTATTTAATTTTAATTTTTTACAGTTTTCTATTGTGTGGTTTGCGTTTTCTGTGACGTTGCATACTTTGTAGTTCTCGTTATCAATTTTTTTAATCAGTTTTAAATATCTTTCATGTCTATTTTTTTATATTTTTTTGAGTTATATTGTAATTTGACATATTATCTGAAAAATTGCCGTTGCCACTACTGTGACAACGATTTTGTCAGCACCTTAAAAACCATGCAACTCTACTTTTCTGTTAGATACATACCTCTCTTTATCCAAATTTTGGAACTTTATCCACTCTTATTTAGGCTCGTTCCTAGCCTGCCAGTTCTTCGTGCCATTTTAATTTTTGCTACTGATTTTTGTTCGAAGTAAATAATCAACGCAATCGATCAAAAATTACATATATTAACTAATAATTATTTGTATTTATTATCATATTAAACCTTTTATCCTGAAATATATATAATAAAACATTTTTTTCTACTTAAGACTATCGCCGCTTGAGCCTACCGCCAATCAATGTGGAGCATGCTTAACATTAATTTAATTAGAAGTTCGCATATATGCATAAAATTTAAAATACTCAAAACTCTAAAATTTATATAATTAATATTTAAAATAAAATTTTTAACAGTAAAATCAAATGAAATAACTGTTAAACTGTTAAAACACTTCACTGTGTTTTAATTCTCCTTTAAATTCTATAATCAATTTCTCTAAATTATAAAATCTCTTATTTCAAAATATGAATTAAAACTAGCAATTTTTCAAAATTAAATGTTTTCCAACAGAATATTTAGACATTTTTAAAAATAATGCAATTAAGTCAATCCTAAGAATTTAATGACATTGCTTAAATTTCCCAGTTTGAAATTTTAGAACTTAATTCACCAAATAGCTTTTAACTAGATTTGGTCATTTTCGCAAAATTGATTTTAAAAAATGTATCTTTGGTAATTTTGCTCTTTTTCTTTAAATTTTAAATCCCGCAAATTTTAATTAAAAATTCTAGAATTAGAAATTTTCAGGAGGATGTTGCAAAAAACTAAAACTATCAAGAAAGTTATATATATATATATATATATATATATATATATATATATATATATATATATATATATATATATATATATATATATATATATATATATATATATATATATATATATATTTTAAATTATTTTATTTGAATGTAACTTAAAAAAATAACACTTAAATAGTAAAAACAATACAAATAAAATAAATTAGTTAATCCTAAATGAGACTAACTCAAAGTGTCGGATTAACTTTTAAGTATAAATATTAAATTTAAATATATTTTGGTTTCATGGGTGCAAAACCTAAGATTAAAATAAACAAATTAAAATAATTAAATCATAAGATATAAAATACAGATAAAAATAAACAGTACAAAATTTTTTGACAAATTAAAAAAACAGGAATAAAGATTTAAAATTTAAAATAAAAACTATAGAACTAACTCAGACTGCAAAATGTGCGATGGCTTCAAAGATAAAGCATAAAAGTTAAACATAAAGCATGATCATAAAATTATCGAATACTCTTAAGAAGATATTTTGCATCTGTTGTGTCAATTAGGATCCGCAACTCAGCAGGAATTTTATTACAAAAATATGGAGCCATATACATAATACTACGACGTGTAACTTACGACGTTATTTTAGGCAAATTATAATCATTTTGATTTCTCAGTCTATAAACATTATCTTTTAACAGGCTTTGATTGCCACTTCTCTTAAAAAATATTTTTAAAACTTTGAAAATATACAGATTACGAAACTGCAGTAAGTTAGATTTACAGAACAGTGGAAAAGATGGTGACATACGAGGCTTACAGTAAATAATTGATAAACAATGTTTCTGTGCACCTATCATATTATGTAAATTAGAAATATACACACCACCCCAACATACAACACCATATTGAAGTAGAGACTCGATCATGGCATAATAATACATGTTCAAAACTTTGACAGGACAAAAACTACGTAGCATGTATAACTTTCTAATAGAAATGAGCAAATTATTACGAACATTATAAATATGAGCATTCCACGTGAAATTACTACTGATGGTTAATCCCAGATATTTAAAAACTTTAGCAGTACCAATTTTAATACAGCCTAAGTTATTGCATCCATTCGTGGCGCAGTCGTGTTCATTTTATATAATATCATTAACAGGGATATAATCTTGATTGCGGCCAAAAAACATTAATTTAGTTTTCGAACTAAGAACCATACAATGAATGTCAAAACATTTACGTAGAACTGTTAAAATCAATGATTCAATATCAATATTTGGACCCGCAGCATACAATATAGCAGCATCATGAGCAAAAGCAATCAAGTTGTTTATGTATACCAAAAATAAAATAGGCCCCACACCACTGAACCCTGAGGAACTCCAATATTGATCGTACCTACAGAACTAAATGAAATTTTAACTTTGGTTTTCTGAAATATGTTTTCTAAATAATTGTTAAACCACTTAACTGCTATGCCACGCACGCCAATTGCTTGCAGTTTATAAAGCAAAATATCATGGTTTACAGTGTCAAAATCTTTAGTTATATCGATAAATAAAGCAGCTATCTTTTTATTTTTAGTAAGGTTATTAAAAATGAAATCATTAAATTGACAAATCCATATTCGTTGGCACTCAAGAGGTTAAACTTAATTAAATAAGTCATCAAACGATGCTTAACTAACTTCTCGAATATTTGAGATATAATTGGTAAGAGTGATATTGGGTGGTAATTATTGGGATCCATAGTTGATGCTTTTTTATGAATAGGTATTACAACTGCAGATTTTAATTAGGCTAGGAAAACGCCTAGAGAGAAGCTCAGATTAAAAATATGTACTAACGCATCACAAATATAAATACTGATTTTTTTAACTATAGAACTGTTTAAGAGATGACATCCTACAAAATGTTTATTCATTAAATCATTAATACAACAGAGCACTTCATTTATAGAAATATTGTTTCCTACGGATAGCCGTAGGAAAAAAATAAAAAATGTTGTGAGAAGAAAAGTCAGTAGAGATTAACATATTACTGTTATTATTTAAGATCGGACAAGACTTTATCTGGGAAGAAAGTTGATAGGTATTTCTAAGAAATGCTTATTGAACTCATTACTAATATCTAGATCTGAGGTAACAATATTATTCGACGACCCATAGATTTTATTGATGACTCTTTTATTATCTGGCTTCTTAAGTATAGAGTCGACAAACTTTCACTGGGCACTAGTAAAATTGTAGTAACTTACCTTAGCTGCATTTACCATATTAGTCCAAAGCTTGGATAGTTTATTAAAATATCTTAACAATTTAGTATTGTTTGGGTGTAGCTTAACCAATTTACTAATAGTATTCTTCTTTTCTAAGAAATTCAATAGCGAAGTGGTCATGCATGGTTTCAGTGGTTTATTATTGATTTTGTTCCTTCTCTGGCACAACTGGATGTGCCCATTTAAAACATATATAAAATTATCATAAGCAGCAACAGAACAAATAGGATTGTAAACAGATTGCCATTATTCATCTTTAATCAATTCAGTAAGTTTGTTAGTATCGGTGTAGTTATTGAAGAAGCCAAACTCATACTGTTTCGATTTGAATTGTGATTAAACTTAATTTGAATGATAAGCATATTGTGGTCACCCAACATTTTCCTATTATCACCTAGAATTGTAAAGTTTACCATCGGTTTTAGATAGTAATATTGTGTTAAGTTCAGTGATAAATGTGTCAATTTGTTTTATGGAATGAAAACGATAAACACAAAGAAATGAAAACAATTGATCACCAATTCGAACATTACATGTAAACTACAGCTGTCAGGAGGCTATGACAAACAATGTCACAGACTGAAATATTTTTTTCTATATAGACACAAACAACCTGTTATTATTATTACAGTTTGTGTATAAAACGTGACCATCAATATTATAGTTAACCGATTTACTGCTTTTGATCCAAATTTCAGTCAGAAAACATAAAACTGGTTTACTATTTAATTTCTCAATATGTACTTAGAATCTAAAAGTAAATCTGAGTTATTATACAATGAAAAATCGGAGAAACTGTTTTGATGCGAAGGACAGTGCAAGCGGTTGCTTTTTAAAAACAAAGGAATGCTATCTAAATTAAAATTAGCCATAGAAATATTAAATTATTTTTTGAATATCTACCTTTGATTTTATTTAAACAACCGGTCTTCCACTGTCCTTCCTTAGCATGATATTACCGTTCCGAGTTCATAAAAATTTATAATTTTTAACTTTCTTCAGGTACTTAGCTTTCTTCAACAAGCCACGTTGTAGAGTAGTAAGATCCTCATTGAAGAAAACTGGTTTTCCAACATTAGCACCTTTTAATTTTTTCACACACTTGAATTTTAATTTAAACAACTGATCAATAAAACTTCGGTTTTTAAATTTAATTAAAGTTGGAGGTGGCAAAATATTCGTGTTGATTTTAACACAGTTAACAATCTATTCATCGACAATATGAATATTAAGGCCATTTATATATATATATATATATATATATATATATATATATATATATATATATATATATATATATATATAT
This sequence comes from Tipula confusa, assembly GCA_963556175.1. Lineage (NCBI taxonomy): Eukaryota > Metazoa > Arthropoda > Insecta > Diptera > Tipulidae > Tipula > Tipula confusa. The sequence goes on from OY744477.1 coordinate 115,420,155, forward strand.
ATATTTATATATATATATATATAAATATATATATATATATATATATATATATATATATATATATATATATATATATGTTAAGTTTATACTTGTGGAATATACTAAAAAAATATTTTTTGGACTATGTCCGCTTTATTTTAAACCAAACTTATATCTAAATGTTGCATATTTTTATTTTGTTTTATATAGCAAGATGCGTCGTATTATTTTACACGCGCATTTACAGTTATGCTGATTAGAACAATGTAATTAAAAGAATTATGTCGCGAGTTCAATTATTGCTGATTTAGTCAATTTATGTAGAATGAAACTCGAACCTCTGTTGAATGCACATTCCATGTGCTTGATAATATCCCATGAAATGTGTATGGCATGAATTGATGACATGACAGTATCTTGTGCCTTAACTCCTCCCCCTTTAAAAATCCCCGTCCCGTAGATTAGAAGTCTAAGTTGATTGGTTTTAATTAGTGACATTCTTGATGTGAGTTTTATGTATTTGGTTGCCGGAGGTCGTTGTCACAGTAACTTTGTTATCTTTGGCAACAGTTTCCTTACTATATTTCGGCTTGTCTTTGCTTTGTATTTGTTTGATTGCAGTGAATATTTCTTCACCAATTTCATAAGATTTAGGTGTATTTCTTTTTAAATTTTCTCTTTGAATTTTTCGCATTTGGCTGTATTTTATTCTTTCTCTGACGTCTTCATTGACTTTTTCTTTAAAATCTAATAATTCTTGATAATTTATTCGTTGTAACCTGCCGAAGTGCCATTCACTTCACTTTTGCTTGTCAGTGTTAAATAAACTTTTATTCCAAGTGTTTTGATGTAATTTGTAATGATGGGGCTAACGAAGCTTGGTTCGCTATCCATAACTAATATTCTTGGTACCGTGAAGTAATGCAATGCTTGCTTTAATTATCTTATTCCGCACATGTAGTACCGATCGATCTTTGATATGAAAGAATTTTGTAAATTTAGAAAATTTATCCAAACATGAGATAAATTTTTCATTTTTTATGTCTATAATATCTATGTGTAGTATCTCTGAGCGATACGTAGGTACTGGTGTTTCTTGTATTTGAGGTTTGCTAGGATGCCTGTCATATTTGTTCTCGTTACAGGTTTCACAGTCTTTTGTGTATTTCTTAACCAGACTGGCCATATGTGGAAAATAGTATTTTTCGAGAATTTGTTGTTTGTTCTCCTTCCAATTCCGATGAGCTCTCCTATGTTCTTCTTCAATGATTCGAAATGATTAGTTGTTGAAATTTTGTTGGTAAACTTCTTGAAGAGTTTGCATGTACTCTTCGGGAATTTTTATGCCATTCAATAACGTCGGATGTAGTTTCTTTTTCAGTATTTTTGTTAGAATCTCTTTATTTATCTCCGGTAATGAGATATAATGTCGATGATAGTGGTTGTGTGGTTCTTCATATATGTACATGTCGTCCCCACTACTGAATATTATTTGAACCTTGAAGACATTTATCGGTGACTCACAGTGTTGGATTATTTGTGTTCCATCCTCCTCCGCGCTGTGTATTGTCCCACTGCTTGAAGATTATAATGTATTCACTTCCACTTTTAATCTAGATAAGGCGTCTGCCACTTTGTTGGTTATGCCTGATGTATAAACCAACTCATAGTTGTACTCTTCGATACACGATTTCCATCTCTTGAGTTTGCTATTATTATTGCGGTTACTTAGTGCAAATGTCAAAGGTTGGTGGTCAGTCACTATTTTGATTTTTTTGGCACCATATAGGTAGTTTCGAAGACTTTCCAAGGCCCAGACTATTGCCAACATTTCCTTTTAATTGGTGGCGTAGTTTTCTTCTGTTGCATTTAGGGATCTCGAAATATACGTGATCGGACGATCTTTTCCGACCTCGCCTTGTGATAGGACCGCTCCTACGCTGGCATTCGAGGCATCTGTTGTTAAGATGAAGGGTCTTTCGAAGTCGGGGAATATGAGTAAATTTGATATGACAATTGTTCCTTCAATTGATCGAATGTTGTCAAATCCTCTTTATCCAATTCTATTTTCACTTTCCTTGATTTATTCGCTTTTACCTGGGCATTCTTTCCCGTTGTGAGATTTATTAGTAGTTTGGTAATTTTGGCAAAATCCCTGATGAATCGTTGAGGTTCTCCAGCGGTTTGAGATTCCTAATTACTGCTACTTTTTTCGGATCTGCCTTTATGCCTAGACTGGTTACGATGTAACCCAGGAATTCCGTTTCTTTCTTCAGGAATTCTGTTTTGTTGAGGTTTACCCGGAGATTTGCGACTCTTAGTTTCTTGAAGATTTTTCTGACGTTAACAAGATGTTGTTCTTCGTTTTCTTCGTTTTCTCCGCCGAAGACGATTATATCGTCTATGTAAACGTAGCATATTTTTCCTATAAATTCCTTAAAGACGTCATCTATCATACGTTGAAAGATGGCGGGCGCGTTCTACCAAATGGTAGCCGCAGGAATTCATATTTCCCATTCATTGTTGAGAATGCAGTTTTTGGAATGTCCGTTTCTTTCATCTTTATGTTGTGGAAGCCTGAGGTCAAATCGATTGTTATGTAAAACCTAGAATTCCCTAGGCTCGCGATGGTGTTATTTATAGCCGGGATCGGGTAGATATCAGAAATAGTGACTGTATTCAGTTTCTTGAAGTCAATTTCTATCCGGTACTTTTTTTTTCCTGAAGCATCTAGTTTTTTTTCCACGATCCATATAGGCGAATTGTATGGGCTCTTTGATGGTCTGATTACTCCTTCTTCTAAAAGTTTCGCTACTTGCTCATCAACTTCGGACCTCATGTTTATGGGGTACGGATATGTCTTTGTATATACAGGATTTTCCGTTGTTGTTCTTATCTCTGCTCTTACGGTTGTATCTATAGGTTGTTTGTCATTGATCGGTTCAAAAATTTGTAGGAATTCATTGACTAATGTTTTCAATTTTAGCTTCGTTTCTCCGTCCAAATGGCTATCTTTGACCTCAATATTGTTCACTTGGGTCGAGATTTTCTCCTTCAATGGAATACTGACACCTGGAGAGATTGTTAGTATGTTTTCTCTCCTATCCACCATGGCTTCTACCTTTTTTAGGATGTCATTACTGATTATACCGTCGAATAAGATCAAACCAGGTAACACGAAGAAGTCTACTAAGATATTATTTCCATATCTCTTAAATACAGGTGCTGTATCTTGTGTTTTATTGGTATGTCACCCTCAGCTGATTTGACGGTGAAAGGTTTGTCTACTCTTTGTGCACCCATGGCGAGTTCTTTCTTTATAAAGTTTTTGTTTGCCCCGTATCGATGAGAAGTTTGAGTATTTTGCCGTTTCGGCATTTATATCCTAGGTAGGGAAGGCCTCCTCTATAAAATTTACCTCACCAGTTGGATCGGAACATTCATCTTCGTTATCCTCATAGTTTTGAATATACTCTTCATATTCTTCACATTCTTCGTAAGGGTCTTCACTTTGCTGTTCCAAGTGAAACACTCTTTGTTGTTTTTGGGCTTTCACATTTGCATCGGAAGTTACTTCCCTTTTAAAATTTGGGCGATTCATGTAATTGACCCTTTGTGTTCTTATTGATGGATCTACTTCCATCGGTGTTGGTGGCTTTGGTTGTTGTGGCCGCTGTGGTAATCTAACGTCTTGTTGTTGTTGATTAATGTCATATTCTTGTGGTCGTTGATGATTAATTCCATATCCCACATTTCTTTGCTGTAGGGATAACCTTGGAAGTGGTCTTGGTGGTTCTTGGTTGAATCTATTTTCCGGATACATTTTATTGACTGGCACTGTGACTACAATGTTGTTGTTAAAACTTCTATCGTGTATGGCTAGGTTTCGCAAATTTAAGTTTTGTATTTCCAAACAAGATGCATAGGCTTCGGGTAGGGTTGCCGGTCTTTGAATTGTTAGCATTCTGGATATTTCAGGTGATACTCCTCTAACGAATACATCCAGTGCGCGGTTTCTATACATTTCCATAAGAACTTTTATTGTGTCTTTGTTATAACTTTCAGTCTTTATCTTGTTTATAATGAGTGAAAGCTGATGATTAACGTTAGCATAGAATTCGTCGATGCTTCTATTTTTCTGCGTTAATCTACTGAGCTGATGTTCCAGCATACGCTGGTTTCTTTTATCAGCGTAGTGGAGTGATAAGCAATTTTTAATTTCGCTCCAACTGCCGTTAAAAATATTATATGATATAAGTGTCGAATCAGCAGTTCATCTTATTTTCTGCCGTAAGCTTTGGAGAATAGCCCTATAGATCGGTTTGTCCTTGACGATCTCATAGTCTTCCAACATATTCTCCACACTATTTATCCACGATAATTAGTGTAAGGGATTCCCGTCGAATATTTGCAACTTCTTTACACAGTCTGGGAGTTTGCTTATTTCCCTTAACTCAATTTTGTCTTTCGGCCCGTTTGGTGTTGTATTGCTAACGGTGTGTGTTCCGTTGGCTTCTAACCGCTCTAATCTCCTTTCCATTTTGTTTAGTATTTCGATGTGAGCATTGAGTGTCCCGGTTAAATGAGAAATGGCTGTTTTCATTTGTTTCATTGTTGCCATTATGTATTTCGTATTTATATAGCAAGATGCGGTGTATTATTTTACACGCGCATTTACAATTATGCTGATTAGAAAAATGTAATTAAAAGAATTATGTCGCGAGTTCAAGTATTGCTGATTTAGCCAATTTATGTAGAATGAACCTCGAACCTCTGTTGAATGCACATTCCATGTGCTTGATGATATCCCATGAAATGTGCATGGCATGAATTGATGACATGACAGTAGCTTGTGCCTTAACTTATATATATATATATATATATATATATATATATATATATATATATATATATATATATATAATTTTCTTAATTTCTCCGATTCGTAGCTCTAGTAGCTCAATTGAGTTACTCTTTTAGGAGTTAAAAGAATCGTAACTCTATTTCCGATGCTTCAAACAAAAACTACTTGTATTTTTATTTACTCTCGGTCTCTTAAAACATCCATGACTACATTTACATAAATTAACACACTTTTACATTGTGACAATTTGTTAAAAATAAAAAATTAATTTTTTAATTCTCTAATCACCAAAAATTCAATTTTGTACTAAAGCTTCGACATTGTTGCAATTCAGAACGATTATCACCAATGTATTTACATATTAACCAAAATAATAATTTGTTGTGTTGATAACATTTTAGTAGATAGGAAAATGTTTGGTATTTATCCTTCCCGCAAATATAATATGTAATGATAAACTAGAGGTAAACAAATTTTTTCGTCCAGAGTGCATTTCACAACAACAAAATAATTATTATTATTACATTTGAGCAGGATAATAGTTTGATGTCTCCCCATATTTTAGTGAATATAGTAAAATTGTTTATGCGTGTATAAAGGATAATAGGACCTATATCGTTGTTTTTAATTTTAATTTTATATTTTAGTTAATTTGTAATAAAAATAAAAAATTACAAATAAATAATCAGAAATTTTATCCTACTTTACAGGAATTTATAATTAATTAATTTAAATTTATCGTTTGTTTTTTTTGGCGGATTTTCTAATTATGCGCGATACATTTTATTATTGAAAATTGGATTTTAATAAAGCGCGAGCGATATAAATTTATTATACATTTTTTAATTTTGTTTTTTTTTCTAATTTATTTGTTTATTTGCACGCCATTTACGGTTTACTAATTAATATTTTATTTTTAATTATTGCTAGCATATAAATAAATAATAGAAATAATTAATTTATTATTCAATGGCTGTTTCGAATTTATTAAATAAATAACAATAATTGTATTTTTTCCGAAACCGAAATAGGTCTGTTTCAAATAGTATTACGGTTAATACTGTACCCCGGCCATAGATGGAGTCACTTATATAAAAAAAGCAAATCTAATCGTGATGCATTAAAAATGAATCATTTTAGAATAAATCCGAGTGGTGAATAAGGATTTAGTTTTTGTTTTCAAAACCGTTCAAGATCATATAATTTCATTTGCCTCGAGAAATTTATTACTGTCCTTCGGAACAAATCGTGTGATTCCTCAGCCATAATAATAATTGGATCCTGATTCTAAAGACACCTTAATTATTTCCCTCGTAGTCTAGGAGAGTCATTGTCCTTGAACTTTAAAAATAAGGCCGAAATCGGAATTTATGCACCTCTATGAAGTAACTCAGGCAAAAATTTCTTCTTTCCCAACCATTTATTTGTCAATTTATTCACTGAAAGTATTAATCAATGAGTTCATTGTCCTTTCCGGATTCTGGCTGCGTTTCTTTGCAATATGTCCATTTTCAATCGCTTCCTGCACAAATTAAGATCCATTGTTTATATTCTTACATGTTGTAGCTCGGTGACCATATTTGAGGCATTTGAAATATTGTAAAGTCTCAGTTATTTCAAGAATTCGGCCAACTATCTGACCAATCCTTATTTTCTCTCTGCGCTTACCATTGCCATCTGTGTTCCCTGACAAAAATTTTTTAATCATTTTTTTTAAAACAAACACCTTTTGTTTTCCCATCAGAGATCGCAGAGCTTAAACTACCTCGTTGAATGTAACCTCTTCCTCAATGTGCTTTATGTTTTCGATGGCTTCCCGTGTCAAGGCTTTGTCTTCTTTAAAACTGTTGCTTGCAGTTGATTCCCAGTGCTTTCCAATTACTTTTTTAAGAAATGTGAGCTTTCTTCTTAATTTTGCCATCAACATGGGTTTTTTATCTGCTTTTTAAAACCATTGTTATACCGTGTTCCACACCTTTCACTTGTTTTTCATTAAGGTCAGTAAGTAATATTGTGCCAGAAATAAGGTTAATTGAAGTCAATCTCGTGAGCCTCTTTCTTTTTTTGAGTAGGCCAATTCAAGTTGAATGGTCTCAACTATACATGGTGTCAAATTCCCAAAATTTACTCCAAGTCTTGATGGTCCTTCAACAGTTGAAATAAACGAACTAGTACTAATTTTAATTGCATAAAGGATACCTTCCTCTAGTATTTTATATTAAAATTGTTAAAAATATTTTATTTTAACCAACAAATCCACGAAGATGGACTTCAAGATTCAAGACTCAAAACAACAATATTGCACATTGGGTGATCAACTTATCGCCGGAGCCACGTATAATATCCTACTGTTAAAACGTAGGGTATACATCAGCTGGTCTTCATCATGGCACATTGTCAAGTCATGCAAAGTTAAAAAAGAAATTTGCGAACATTTTTCAGAGGATGGACATGACTAAAAATCATGTCCATAGAAAGCGAAAGGAGTTAAACGCACTTTGTTTAGCCGCTAGAAAGAAAAAGGGAAATTTAAAGTAGAATCATTTCAAATAACCAATTTATAAACTTATCTTATTCAGCTGCACTTGATGGCTTCACCATAAATAATTTACAATCTAAAATAGAAACTAATATTAGTCAATTTATGTTAAAATTAATTATTGAAAGTTTGTAATATTACCTTATATTGTTATTGTTATTAAAATATATTTGACAGCTTAACATCCAATGCATACGTCACAAAATATTGATTGACGTTTGCATCATAGTTACATGTAACTTAAGTGGTGTATGATACCAATTTTCTAACATAGATGTCGTATCAGGCATTTTTTATTTCATGTAATATCTTTTGTAAAGGTAACAAAAATAAATAAAAAACGCTCTCTTGCGCTACAATCGTTCATCGATAAACAACAAAATAAAAATATAAATCAGCTGTAATAAAAACTTTATAAGAACCAAAGTACTTGGACTAAACTATTTAAGTAACCCTACGTCGGACATTGCATCCAGCATTTCTATATCAACTTGGGAAGAAGCGTAAAGGTCAGATCTTTAAAACACGGCTTTTAAATAAGATCTCATCGACCTTACCCCGATACACACTTGTTGTAAGAAAGATATCGACCACTCTCTGAAAAGCAAATCATATTCATACAAATCATACAGTTTACAAAACTACCTTGAACTTAGTAATTCGAAAAACTGTCAATTAAGGATTGTCCAACTTAATACGCAAAATGCAAAAATAATTGGACATGAAATTAGACAAAGAGCACATGAATCTATCTTTAACCGCATGTAAGGTTCCTGCATGCAGAATATATCGATCATCTTGATCAAGAAGATCGATATATTCTGCATGCAGGAACCTTACATGCGGTTAAAAATAGAACTGGTGGACTGGCGACTTCAACAATAGTGGGCACTGGTTACCTTGACAATACCAAGTCTGCCATAGGCGTCTTTAACCAGGACCTAGAGGTACTTAGAATTTCATAATTCTGCTACTTACATTGAGTATGTGTTGAAGATAGGTCTCATCTGGGTAATTTTCATATAATCAGTATCTATTTTCAATACACTGATAAACCAGTGGACTACATCAATAGACTTGATAAAATTATAAAGGGCTTCAAAAACCATCAAATAATCTTAATTAGCAATTTCAATGCTAAGTCAAACTTTGGCATAATAAGTACACAAATGATCGAGAGAGCCTCAAAAGATCCTGAACTAGCCTGGAGAAGAACATTACAAAGCATGTTAATGCAGAACCATGGGGCTCCGTATATAAATTTAGCACGGGAAGGCTTAAAACTGCTAAAATACTGATCACTTTAACAAATAGTGAGGGCGTGACAACTACTTGTTGGAAAGATACCACTAACTGCTTGTTGGGTGATCTACTTCCTGACAACACAGTGACAAACGACACAAAAGCGCATAGATTTGTAACACCAAGAACTTGTGACGTGAAAGAATTCAGCAATGATGAAACCACGGACCCAATAATGTCAATGAAATTTGGCAAAGCACCCAACCTCGATAACACAAATAGGGCCTGGTATCACAGATAATAAAACTTCCTGAACGACTGTCTAAAAAGAGGCATTTTTAAAAGGCATGGAAATCGGCCAAGTTGTTATTAGAAAAAGAGATGGGTAAATTACACGAAAAACTGTTAACTGATATATTGACGTGCGTGTTTCAGGACAGTGGCAAATATAGTGACAAACAGTACGAATCTAGGAAACTTCGGTTCACTTATTAATCGGAGTAAAAATATGTTCTCATAATATTCCTTGACGTGTCAGGTGCTTTCGATAATATGTGGTGGCCTATTGTATTATGAATGAATTAAAGAAGACAAGTGGTCCAGCAAACCTCTACTTAACCATTAATAAATGTTTCCTTGGTAGATTCACAACTGCAGTCACTAATTATGGCACACTATAAAAGAGTGTGACCGAAAGATGTCCACAAGAGTCTTTCTTAGGTCCGTACCTTTTGAACATCGTGTTCAACAGTAGTACGGATGGCACCATCCAAGAAGTAGCATTCACGAATGACAAGGGATTTATCTTTGCAGGAAACTCCATTTCTTCAATCAAAATAGTTATGATCCAGCTTAAAAGTTCGCTCGATATCAGAAAGCACCTTTGGTGTCTGTGAATGGAGTGAGAATTAAGATGATCAAAACATAAAATGGCTTGGGGTTAATTTTGATGAAAAACTCCGAGTCACGACACATGTCAAAAGGATTGCAAAAAGTAGTAAGAAAATCTTCTCTACTTTGAAAAATGTAGCTAAATAAAATTGGGGCCTTAAACAAAGAACTCTTAAGAGTATAAACGAAAGTCTACTGGTTGCATTACTTACATATGCTTGTGCTGGATGGGCTGACAGAATGAATTGTCACTATTGAAGAACTTTAATGAGTGCGCAAAGGGGAATACTTAAAGAACTGTATCAATAGATGCAGTTCCTTTGTTTGCTGGCTTAATACCAATTGATATATTATTGCAAGAAAGAGTTGCTAGGTTTAAACTTAGAAAATGCCAAAGTTTGAGCAGGGCAAATAGAAAAAAAAAACCTGATTGGTTTGTTCAGGAGGCAGATGCGAAAAGTTTCTATCGCAATAAGGCAAGAGAGATGGAATCGTTTCCTCGATGAAAGAACAACTTACAGTTTTCTTCCAAACATCGGAGAAAGTATGGACAGAAAAGTGAATGAAAGAAAAGAGATTGTATATAGGATAAACTTGTGTGACATTTGGGCGCAATAAACACGTTAGATGATTTAGGCGTAATCTTGTAAAGCTAATTCTTTGCTCGGAAAATGTATAGAACTGGTAAGACATTTAAAAATGTTGGAGCTATAAAAGCTATGTTTTTTCGTTATTGAGGTCTCAGTTGGATTATCAGTTGGAAAATTTACGGGATCTTTTTCTCCAGATTCAACAATTAGATACATCATAGAAGATCAAACTAACTTCTAGTCGTCTCCATGATAGAACTATTATGTAAATTTAGGGACACTTGGTTCTCATTTCCATAAATACATAACCTATAAATATAGACATGTTTATGTCGCATTTGGTGTATAAAATGTGGGATAAAAAAGGGATGATATTAGTTTTTTTTTTGTTTGGTTTATAAAAAGCTGAATCGATTCACCCCTGTATATACATGCAAAGTGGTTTTGAGTTATTAATTACCGCAAATAAACTAAGCTATTTGAGAAGGGATAAATAAATTCTCATAAAAACTATAAAATTCACCAAATCATCGAAATTCAATTGAATTCCCAATTTTATTACCAGCTCCAAGTTTTTTTTTTTCGTTTTCGTTTTTTTCGGTTTCCATCAATTGATCAAAATCCCAGCTACAACATAACATAATGTGTATACATAAATATGATTGTGTATAGTTTCGGGTATTTTTTTTTTTTGCGATGGAAAATGGAAAAACATGTTTCTTATGCTGGTTTCATGATGTATGTATATGCATATATGTATATCAATATATGGTTAGATACTGAACAATAATATGAAAATTGAATGAATGATAGCAATTCATCATGATGGGATCATTTTATCTCACATTTTTTTATTTAAGGTTTTTGGGTTTGATTTCTTGAAAATAACAAGATATATAATAAAATTTGAAAGATATCGATTACAGTATATTTTTTTTGGATGTCATCTTCTACATTTTCTTGTTAAATCATTTTTTTTTTCGATTCTAACAAATGGATACAAAAATTACTTTTAGGATCTATCCTCATCTATGTATATCTATATAGTTTGTAAGTTTATTAATTTTACTTAATTTGATATGGGAATGTACTGCCTCGCATTTTTTCAAACCTCATACATATATCTAACATTTTTCGTAATAGGAAAAACTAAAATTTCGAATAGTACAAGCCGCGCCAGTATGTTAATCAGATCGTATTTGCATATATAAATGGATAAATGTAGTTTTTGGATAAATTAAGGTAGACAAATGCACAAAAAACACTGTGCACGAAAATAACTAAAAAACTAAAAAAAAAACAGACAGCAAAACTTTTTATTTTCCGACCAAAAATTTTTCCTCGACGGATTAATTTTTAATTTTTTTTTTGTACAAGAATTAAATTTCAACTACATGATTAAGTGCTTTCAATTGTTACACAAAAATTAAATTTATTTAAAATTGCGGTTACAATTTGTGCTAGATGTGTGTTTGCTTTACGTATTCATGTTACTATAATATACGAACGATAATATATTGTCGTAACTCCGTTGTGTTACTAAAAAAAAAAAAAAAAAAAGGTTTTGTTGACTGTAAAATTTGAAATTATTTTTATTTTTTTGGTGGAAAATCATTTTCCACTAGTAACGTTTTTTTTTTTTTTTTTGTTGAGGAGCTGGATGTGCTAAAGTTATAACATTGGTTTTAATTAGACGATCTATGTATGTTTAGTTGTAATTTATGCTATATAATGAATCAAATTTAGTGACAACAACAAATTTTTTTGTGAGAATCTGAATGTAGATGTAAAGTTACATAGTAACAAGGATGTTACACCATCGAGATACTGGCACAGTAATAACAGCCACGGCAGTCAGGATGAATGGAGTTAACCATTACTGGTTTTCTGAATTTTTCCAATTATGCCAATTATGCCAATTTTAGTTATAATTTTTATTTTTTTTCAGATTAACACATTGCCTAGGGATAATTCCCTTAATGGCTTACACCACGGCAACATGGTGGGCTGAACGAATGAAATTTACAATAAACATTACATTTATTGCATTATGTAGCCGGTTTCAATTTATTTTCTCAGATTTCTGTAATGCATTGATTTTGCTTAAGATGGATAACGCTCACGAAAATACAACGACCGACTCATTAAAACCAATTTTATCAATGCATTATGGTCAGGGAAAACTACCTAAAACCCTGACTAAAATATTACAAGTAAATATAAAACAATATTTAACCTTCTCTTGAACACCTGTAAATTTAATATTGCAGGAATGACCGACGAATCTATTTGATTCCACAGAGAGGTGACTCTAGGGAAAATGAAGATTTAAAATAGTTAGTTCTACACCTGGGTATATATCTAAGGCGAAGCTATGTTGCTTTGAACCAAAACGAGTGCCAGCCCTGCTGACAAACGCCACTGGTATTAGAGATTTAGTTTTGGAAGAACAGTGACTAAAATAATATTTGTAAAAAAAACGATAAAGGGCACCTATTTTACGTATGTGCTCTAATGAGTCAATTGATAAAGCAATATTTTTATCGTTAATCATGTGAATAACTCTATTTTGAATTCTACCAAGACATTTTAGATTATGTTTTGGAGCACCACATCAGACAAATAAACTATATTCCATAATGGGCCTAACATAAGCGTTGGATAATTTAAGAACTTCTATATAGGGGTAAAACAAAAGTTACACCATCGAATAAAACCCAGATACTGACTAGCTTTTTTTGCAATAAAATATATATGTTCTTTCCAAGAAAGATCACTCGAAATGTTTAAGCCCAACATTCTAAGAGAGGAGGACCTATTAATTTGAATGTCGTGTATAGATTTGCCCCATTTAATGACCTTGTCAATGCAAGTCAGAGGTGAACTATTCATAATTTGACGAGAGCAAGTTAAATTGGAATTGCATGGCTATTAAACTCAATAGAAGCAGACACTGTAGCATCATCAGCAAAAGAGTGGATATCACATGATGCCAATTTAAAAGTATCATTGATATAGATCAAAAATAAGATAGGCGACAAAGATGAACTTTGCGGTACATCAAAAAAATGCCAGAGTTCATTGATAATTTAAACAATTTGGCAAGAGGTTTAGCTAGGGATGAATAATTATTTTAGGACAATTGATGGTAATCCATCAGGCTTTGTATGGACTCAGATTTCTAAGAACTTTAGAAACAACTCGAGAAAAAAATAAATTTTGGGCATAGATGGAGAAACAGTAGTGCATGCTGGTGGGGATTGGTAAGAGCGAAAAGGGAGTGTCGATGCGGAAGCAAAGTAAAACACTAATAAATTTGCTTTTTGAATGGTGGTTTTATAATAGTTATTATTTATATAGTGTATATATGTGTATAGTGTTACCACACATACAAGGCCATCGTTGCCAGAATGTGTTTTAATAGTTCTGGCTTTTAGCTGCTCGCATGGAGGCAAATTGCCTCTATTCCTTCCACACGATATCATATATTTGTAGATTGGTAAATTAGCATTTGCCGAGCGATGCATTATTAATATTTATAAAGCGATGCTTTATTAATCTAATAAAGAAACGTATCAGTGGTTGGATCTGAAACAACCACCAAATGTATAGCCTTAGTCGTTATGCACACGACCGATATATAAGCTTTAGTGTGTTTTGCGCCTCTCCCCTTCTTAGGGGCAATAGCTATTTGGATGTGGATGAAGATATTTAATGTGGTGTAAAGTATCTATCATTTTGCTCAGGATTTGGTAATTTGGTAAAATTATGGTTTTTTGTATCATACTTACAATCTGCATTATGCAATCTACCGCCATCTCTGATAATGGATTGCCTATCTATGAATGGTAAAAGTTGATAATTTACCGTTGGTTGATAATAAATCCGAGTTCACTGGGGTTGCCGTCCCATCTATGTAGTGTATGCCTTTACACCACAGTATGCAAGCGCGTTCTGCCCAATGCGTTCATTGTACCATTTGTTGGATTTGTGAATCATGTACCGATTTTTTCATCTACTTACTGGAACCAATTCGAGCTTCTAACGAAGCAGTTGATATCCCTGACTCCAATCCTACTGAGGTCCGACAGATCAAAAAAGAGGTGAGCTCCCGAAAACTTTAGCTTGTAGCGAGCCAGGCTAGGATAAGTGCAGAGCAGATATAGTATAGTTTCCTCCTCCCCCTATCATCCCTACAACTTCTACAGTAATCATGAGAGAGAACACCCAGTCTACTCGCATGCTTACCAATGACCAATGTGTCCATTAATGACACCCACGATTATACTAATATTGCACCGTTGCATGAATATTAGTTAGTTAGACCTTGTTAAGTCTAGTGTAGGCCAAATTTGCCAAGTAATTACACATGGCACAATTTGACTATCTATTGTTTATGATTTTATAAGCTTTTCCTTTAAGGAGCAGTTTACACATAAAGCAAACGATCAGCGTTGCATGGTAATCTGTGGCAAGATGTACTATGCCAAGCGAGTCCAGCTGCTTTAAGATTCCCTGTTATATTGAAATACCCTGGCACTCATGTAAGCTGAATGTGGAACTTTTCTGCAATCTCGTTAAGAGATGAGAGACAGTTTTGGATTACTTTTGCATAAGGATTACTTTCGGCGTGATAAAGCCTGATTGTATTACTTTAATGGAAGCCTGACTTTCCATAAATATGCCGAAATGCCTTACAGATATTACATTACACTTCATCCAGTCCACGGCTTCTTTGATTGCGATCATCTCCGACTAAAAGACACTACAGCGGTCAGGGAGGCGAAAAGACAGGTTTAAATTTAGTTCCTTGCAGAACACCCTACATCCGACCTTGCTGTCAATTCTCGATCTATTCGTAAAGAATTTAATCTTACCGGGATTCAGAACTGCTTCATCCACCCAGTCCTCTCTGGAGGTAATAACATGACTATATGAGGAAATAAGTCAGAAATTTAACTTCCAGGTATGATGTCAGGGTGGCATAATCAATGGCTTTGGATATAATCTTATTCATTAAAATAGATGAGTGTCCTTTATTTCTACAGGTCCACAGAGAAATTGATTTAAGCCTAATAGCTGTACATGCAGCCATTTGCTTAGCTAACATGTCAAGAGGGACTATATGAAAGAAAATCTCTAATGGTTCATTTGAAGTGGTCCTGAGTGCACCACTAATACACATGCAGGCAATTTCTTGCACCTTCAGTAGCAGCTTTTGGTTTGCCACTGTATTTCGAGCTGGCCACCAAACGGTATCTCCATACATTATAACAAGTCTAACTATGATGCGAAGGTTTAGTCCCCTTTTTTAATGACATTCTCCCAGAGGTATAGCGCTACTGTCACTTTACAATATATTAGGTTTCCAGATTAGTTTGCTATCCACAATAAAACATAGGAATTTCACCTTATCTGTGACATTCAAGCCAACTCCATCAAGAGTTGGGTTGAAAAAAAAGAAATTTGTACTTCCTAGAAAAAAGGACCAAATAAGTTTTAAGTGGATTAACACTTAGACCGCACCTATTGGTCAATTTCGTAAGGATACCAAGTGCATTTTGCATAAGATCTCTCAGGTAGGATATTTGCCGAAGGAACCAATTGCAACGTCGTCTGCATAAGCGAACACTTTAGAGCCAGATCCCTCCTAGGGCTAGTAATAGGTCATTTATAAACAAGTTCCAAAGAAGGGAAGATCATACACCACCCTGTAGTGTAGTGTACCTCTACTCACAAATTTCCGGACCAATTCTGAAAGTGCCTGCGTGATCGTCTCTGGTTTGACATTGTTAGAGGCTCCTTCAATATCACAGAAGGTCACCAAAGAGAATTTATTTTATTCGAGCGATTTATCAATAGGTCCTAAGAGGGAATGCAGTGCATTTTCCTCTGATTTCCTGAATTTAACTTTACCGGCTCGATTGAGCCTCTAATATAAGCTTCTATCTGTATCTCTTGAATTTTCAAGAAGTACGAAGATAAGTTAATGGGTCTAAGGTCGTTTGGTTCGCAATTAGAATGTTTTCCCGCCTTAGGTATAAAAATAACCTTTACTTCAGTCCATTTGTTTGGAATATGACATACCTTCAGGCTACTTTTGAAAATCACCTCAAGCCATTAAGTCAGTTGTTTGTTGGATATCGGCAGGAATAATGCCATCCGGACCTCCTGACTTAAAAGGTTCAAAACTAATTACTGACAACAAGATGTTTCTCCTGTTGACAGTTTTCTCAACGAGACCAGTCTTTGGCTTACTTAGCTCAGCTAAAGTCCATGCCCGTTCTCTTGGTCTATAAAATATAGCCTCAGACGCGAGAACTTCTAGTTTAGCTCCAAGCCAAACTTCCCCAAGGCTACTGAGCACCTTTTTTATAGGTACAGAGACCTTTGATTGGCACAAACTGTCAACTTGACATGGTTTCTGTACCAACTACCGTCTCGACATGTAGGAGCAACTTCAGGGTTTTCCCGCATTATTTTTAGGAAGGAGGAGGCAAGAGCCTTTTTCACTTTCCTCCAATAAGCGGGAGTGATGCTACCATCCTCTTGTGCTCTATCAACAACCACTACAGCCAACGGATTGTTGAGAACCTGGCTAAAAGACCCTGGTTCTTTTTTTGGAGCTTCCGGCATTTTAAGAATACCGGTCTCTATCTTATTATTTTTATCTTCCATTCAAGTCCCACGAGTAGCGGAGAAAAGAATGTCCAGTTTGCAGAGATCTACAATGCAAGGATAAGGCTTAATACATCTGGAGTTTGCCTGGTATCCAGAGGCTCCGTTTGAGACTAACTATTTGAAAGGTTGCCCAGCTAGGTTGTTCATCAGTACGGATCGCATGACACCTTAATCCGGCCCTTAATTTCTAGTGCTACCATTCGCATCTAATATTTAGCCGACCTTAGTCGTTGCGTGTAAGTGGAACCATTTGGAGTTATATTAGATGCAATTGGCGGATCTTACATAATTGCAGTAATGGAGAATGAGTCACAACTATAGTTGCTATCATTAGCCATTGCCTACCCTATTGAGTCACTATACCACATCACCCGCTGTTGAGGTTACATTCCATGATGATTCAGAAGTCTTCAAGTAGTTTAGTCCATTGCACCAGAAATAGAACGATTTCAGCTGAGTACTGCTGCGCATAACTCTGACCTATAGAAAGAGTGACTTGATTCAACTAATAGTGACCTTGGTTTTTGATTTTAATAATTTGACTTGTACATGTCCATTTTCATTTTCATTCCTACAATAAATCGCCACTCCATAAGCTGCTTCACTGGCATCACAAGATGATAAATCATCGAACAAGTTGATGATTGTTAGGATCGAATGGCTAGAAACGGTGCTGCATAAGTTCCATAAGTAACCGTTATCAGCCAAAAATGTTAAATTAGTAAATTAGGAGATTGTCGCCAATCGAGTCGTTGGAAATTTGTATCACTTTTATTTGACGGTATATTTTACCTTGGTTTCTCCAGATAAAACTCACTCAAAAATGAAATTTTGCGAAATTTTGCCGAACTTTGCATCAATTATCACCGTTTAACGACCGCTTTCTAATACTTCCAAAAGTATTCAATCCTAGTAAAATGTCGATTCCTTCAGGTTTATAAAAGTTTAGATCAGCTAACTGTTTAGATTTTTCAGATAATTATAATTCTGTAGTTTGATCTGGGGATAACGTGATCAATTCGTTCAAGAAGAAAACATCAATTTCAAGTTCTTTTGTTAAAACGAAACCTTAGAACTGCAAAAGTTATCCATTGTATTGATGATTGATTCGATGTGACAATACCCAATATGTCAGGTTGGCGTTTGACTTTGAGGAGCCGAGCTTTTGAACACATGCTTTTGAAATTATCGATGCCTTAGATGCCTAGGAATATTGCCAAATGATGTAGCTCATTACAAGAAACGTATGGAAATAACTCAAAAAACTTAAATTGGTTTGTGCAAGTCTCCCATAATTATAAACTTAGATTTAGAACTTGATGATGATTGACATGATATTGTCCTGCTTATATTTCAATATTGTAGCATTCTTGAAGCTAAAAACTTTATAAATTTATCTAAGGTAGGGATCTCATTTTCGCATACAAATTTATGTTTTTGTCACCAGATCTGATTTGTTGAGAATCATATGGATTAATCAATGATTGCGCTGTTGAGCATTGCTGCCTAATGCTTTTAAACCTCGCACCACTTCATCCACAATGATAGAACTCTTCCATAACTTGCTGATACCTGCTTTTGATGTACGAGCTGCATGCTAAAGAACGTGTTTAATAAATTAGTGCACCTTTTTTTGTCAGATCGTTTAGTCAATTTAGACCAAACCCATCATAGTTAGTGTGTCTATTATATAACGTTTTTAATTTGCTGCTTTTTCTTTAAACAACTCCTTTTAGTAGTGACAATCGTTGTTATTTTTGTTTCGTTATTGCCACTCCATAGTATCCCCCATTAGACTGGAGTTACTAGGGTTACCTTCAAATTATGGTTATTCTGCCACTGCTGGTAGTATCGCCAGTTGATGGTTGACTAGTAACATATGCAGACAAAGGTAGACTGTAACATATACTGGATATATGAAGAATTTACCCGGCAATTTCGTAGTGATTTTCCATGTTCTAATGATGCAGGCGTTGCTTCAATATCCTCCTAGTACGTTGATCGGAGACCTAATAAAATGGTTGGCAATAGTTTTACCAATTTTGGTATTTGGTGGCATATTATTGACGCTTTAAGAATCCCATGAAATCTCTTGATCATCTCATTGATTTGCGGATGACACTTACGTCATTTTATGTAATTTTTATGTGATTAATACCAATTATCCTAGACAATTCGCGAAAAAATCTTTAGTCAAATTGTTTCGCTAAATTTATTGTTATTCAAAGCGGCTTACCAAAACGTGAAATCCACTCCAAATTTAAACTTTTGCCACTGTTTCAGGAGTTTGGTCAAAAATTGAAATTGCTTCCAGCAAACTCGTTTTGCAATGATTGAAATGTTTAATTTTTTCGTCATGCTACTTTATTTTTGTGTTATCATTTGTTTTTTTTTTTTTGATGTTCTTAATGAGTTTCGCTAAATGCTCGACCGCATTTGATATGCACCTGCGGAAGACGATTATCATAGCCAGAAATTGCTTAAATTCCTTAGCTCCTTCTGGCAATTTAAAGTTATTAATGGCGTTGATTTTTGCTGGAAGTGATTTAACTCCCGATTGTGTTATAAGATAGCCTAGAAATTATAACTCAGGTTTGCAAACTCAAATATATAATTATTATTGTACGTTATGATTGCATAAACACCTTTTAACACTGACGTTCCGCGGGATTCCTTTCGGATAATATTGTCGATTATCATATTCCGTTTGACATCGATCAGTACATCGAAGTTCGCCAAAAAATCAAAACCAATGATAGGTGATTTGTCTTCTGAGGGGAAGTCATATATTGAATATATAAAGTACTGCTTGCAGAATTAAATTCAGTATCTTGACTACTGTTGATGTCTAGCTTTTCGAGAACTGCATCAGCAACCGCAGTTTTATTAGTGACCTTTTTGCTGCAGCAACTATATTGATCTAGCTTGTATTGGTAACCAGTTCAAACTAGTTTTAAGCAAATTATCGCTGACATTTTGTTTCATTTTCCTTAAGATATTGACGAGATAATCATTGAATTAACAGTCATAACTCGTATTGTACATCACACTTACTGAAAACTTGGTTTAATGTAGTTAATTAGCAACTTAATCAAATTTTCCAGAGTTGTGGTTAATATTATTGACGTCGATTTATTAAAATAACACGCTTCTTACGTCAGATTCGTTTATATTTAGCTAAAAATGGCATTTAGCCCTACGCGTACATAACACTGACCTTTAAATAAAGAATAAATAAATTAGAAACTAGATTTTACCCTGAAATCCAAAACTAAAAATATATTTTACTGTGCGTTTATATAGACCGCCATTAACCAAATCGATGTAATTTAATCCAGCAAAAATAAAACAGACACGAGAAAAACTTTTACAGACATCTGGCAACATTTCTAGAAATATATAATTTCGTAAGAAAAAAAAATGAAAATGAAAATTAAATTGCAAAATAAAATAATCAATAATTTTTTTTTCATCTACCAAAATTTTAAAGACGATTATACCAGTTCAAAAAGAAAATACAATTTTCAATTTTCAACAACAACAATAAATAAAAAAACTTTGAAAGCAGAAATAAGGATGAACATTTTAATTTCCATTTCCTTATATGTACTTAATTCCATTTTCCTTTTTGTCTCAATAAAACAAAAACAGAATTCGAAAACGAAAATAAATTTTAATCCCAGTGATAAATTGCTAATTAAAATTTTTATCAATTTTCTAAACCTAATCTTATAAATTTTAGTAAACTTTTTTTTAGTAACGTACTTTTTTGGGCAATAGAAATTCAAAATGTATTTCATTATCTGACGACAGCTTGATAACTGGCATGAGATGAATGTCAATTAGAACAATGTACTAATGAACTATCAACAATATCTAAAGAAAATCCAATTAAATTTTAGTAGTATTATATGGTTTTCTTCTTACCTGTATTTCGATTTTTCTTTTTTTTTTTAAGTAACCACACTTTTCTTATTGAAATTGAACTATTTTGTCGACGAACAATACATAACTGGATTGTGGATTGGATTTAGATATAATTTTAATTTGATTATTATTGAAAAACAAAATTCTCACAACGAGACATGACTCGACGTGTCTGTGACAAAACTGTAAATGTTGATGTTCTCTTTTCCTCTTTTGATTATTTGTGCGGTTACATTTAAATTGAAATGAAAACAAAAGTGTATCGGTTTATTTCTATGGTAACTACAAAATTTAAATTCAAATTTTAAAAAATTATAATATTTGCACTAATATTACCGTTAGATATACGATAATATTTTTGAAAAACAAATTATTTGATCAAGACAAGCCGTGAGTTATTCAAATGATAATTTTTTGTTTTGTTTAAAATGTATGATGGACCATTGGTGTTCGATAGTCGAAATAGTGTAGGGGTCATGTAATATGTTACATGACAGGTATGTTGGTCACAAATATAAAGGTAGGAATTGTTTAGTTCTGGTGATAAAATATGTATCCAACGTTTTATTGCAGATAGTTCTCTTGAAGTTGGTGTTGGACACCGGATTCATTTAAATCGCGTGATCGTAATGAAATAAACGGTTTAAGTTTAAACATGCTACGATTTGTGAACCGCTTAATTCTTCATAAGTGTTTTTTCACCGATTATCTTTTTTGTAAATAGGTTTTAGTCGACGGTGTATCAATAAAAAAATGTTTTTAAAAATACATGTATAGAGGGCGCTACTTACAAGGTTATTCAACATTTAGTGGATAACTAAAGCGCAATTGCAAAACTAACAGCCAGATATAAACAAAAATTTATTATTTAACAAACATGTCGGACAAGTAGAGCCGTAAATTTCCACTAATAATCAAAAAATTCAGCAAAACATCCAATTGAAATTGAAGCTTTGGTCATGAAACCAAGCTTTAAAATAGACAAAAACGATGCTGCAAACGAACAAACGAACAGAATTTGAATGTGTTATCTTAGGAAGAACGATAGAACTCACAACATCAAATTCGAAGTATGCGTTGACTCACTTGTCTAATCGACTGGAAAAGTTGTACAGCTCAAAAAGGGTATTAGAAGAACTGTTTCTTCCGCAGAATCTTAAAAAAACTAGGGACAGAGTGCAACGAATTTGTTCGAAAATAACACAAACGACTTAAATGAGAGATTTTGCAAAACAACGGCTTAGCGCCAAAATGTCCAACATTAGAAAAGGATCTTATATCCAAAAACCTAATTGCATAATATTTCGAGAATATTTTCTTTACTCAATTTATGCATATAAGGAAGCTTTCATCAATGTCATAACAAATTTCAGTATAGTCTTCGTTTAGGTTCATGACACCCTGTTTATTAGAAAACCCGTTAAATGTCAAACAATACATTATAATGTTTGTTTTTTGATGATGAAAACGCGAAAAATGCTATTAGTTTGTTGAACTCACAACATAAAAATGTATAATTACCAACTTAATGATGTGATGACTTCGAGACGAACAAATCACTCGAAGGGTCGACGACAAAATTGATAAATATAATACATATTATAATAAATTCACCAAACAATTCGGATTTTTTTTTTTTTTAACAAATTATATTCAATAAATTCTGTCATATAATGATACAAAACAGTCAAAATGGTAATGGTAACTAGTAGACTAAAAGCAACAACAAAAGAAGGTATCCCGTCTCATTTCCAATAAAGATTTCCGGAGTGACAAATTTAAATTAATTTTTGTTTTGTTGTTCGTTTTTCGGTCTTGACGATCTGTACATAAGTATAAAAAACTTGAAGATTTCGATTTTAGTTGACCCCCTCCCCCGAACTCCGTCAATGCCTACAAAAAATATCGTATACAAAAGTTTGTAACATGAGGGGATATAAAGAAAGAAATAGGGAACATTACAGAATGGTGAGAGGTGGCAGATAAAAATACTAAAAAGACAATCAATCAAATAGGACTTAGTTAATCTATTTGAGCTTTTTTTATGTAGATTTTCATTGTATCCAGTTTTTGTTTTGTTTTGTTTTTTGCTTTAAAGAAAGGCGATGTTGTTAAAGCTTTTTTTTTGTTAAGCAGATAAGCAAAATATATCTAAAAAAAAATTAGAAATGGTATACTGAATAATTCTAGCAAGGGAATGCAAGGGTCATATGACAAGTACCTGGGCCTTGACTAAAGATGGTGCCCCTAATAATGAATCATTTTTTAAGCATCGCGATTACCCTTGGGTAATTTTTTTTAAATTTATAAATTAAAATGGATTTAAACATAAAATAAAAGTGCTAGGCATGGTTGTCTATCGATATGCGAGTGTTCTAGCTGCAATTGGAACTGGAAAGGTCTAGCCTGCTGATAATCTGAGTTTGTTCAGTGGATAAATATTTGAATAAATATTTTGGTTTCGGCGAATTGGAGTCCCATGAATAAGCAATTGTATATCGAACTAAGGAAGTGGGAGTTACAAACTTTATTTGCTAAGGGTAAGTTTCAGTGTTTTTCTTCAATGGGAATTTCGTGGCCACGTTTTTTTTATCATGTCAATAAGTGGTTATCAACGAAGTAATGATTTCGTCTCAACCAAAAAAATCTGTCACGCGTCAATTCTTTCGAAATGAAATGCAGTTCGAGATAATAGCTCCATTACATGCATACTTAAGGAAAGCCAGCTCTGTCCATAATTAAATGTATACAAAAAATTTGAGCTATTTAGTAAGTCATCTACATTTTCGGTTCGCATACATATGAATCGGAATATATTTGACATGTTACATGTTGACATATGTTACAGTTGCAGCTCTTGTAAAAGTCTTAGAATGCACAAAATTACAATAATTTTAACTTTAGAGCATATTACCAACTTTTCGAACACTAATATAATTTTAACACTACATTAATATTAAATTATATAAAAATGATTTTTTGCTTACCTTTTATGGAGTTAATATTTTAGCGCGATCGTTCGAAACAAATACCATTATATCACCATTAAATTTAGTACTACACTTAAAGTATGAATACGTTTAATCTTTCAAATAGTACTAGAATACATAAAATAACCCAATAGATCTTGTTTTCCGAAAGAGGCAGCACAATCAAAGTATGTAGTACCAATCATTACCACAAGAAGGTTTAAATGAAAACGATAGTCCGCAATGTTTTTTCTTTGTTTTTAATTTGTTGTTATTCGAGATAATCACCAACAGGAATAATGTTCGTTGTTTATGGCGCCCACACGTATGCGGATAATAATTATCCGTGTAAAACCAAATAAATCAGCACATCAAAATCAGGTGACACGCCTAGCCAATCTAATTACTGCTAAAGCACATAAAACAAAGCAAATACAAGTTAAAAATAGTTTAACATTTTGAATCGTGAAACATGGTTATCTGCATACGTGCTGTAGTATTCATTTAATTGACTAAACACATCACGTGATTATGATGTGTTGAATGGTTGGTTTGTGGATGATTATTATCCGCATTCATGCGATTATGGGCGCCATAATTACAAAATACATTTATATTTTTGATACTTTGATTGACATCTATTGTCAAGTGGCATAATCAATGCACAAGGCATACGTTTAAGACATATAAGTTTCCATAAGATGGCAGCATTTTCGTTTGTAGTACAATCTTGACAGGCCGACTTTGTCATTCTAGGTTGCTTATTGGTCTAATTAATTTTAAATTGTTGTATTACTTGAGTCTAAAAAGATTCATTAGTATGCTTGCAGTATGCTTTTATTTGTTGTAATTTGTTCGATTTTGTATGAGAGGTTTGATTGGCCATAAATGTGTGGCCGGTCTCGTTTTTCCAATGGAACCGCAACCGCATAACTTTGGCCGGTTTTGCTGACCAATTAGAGCCACCTTTATTTTTTGGCGATTATTCAAACTACTGTAAATATTTCCAATCTCTTAGGTTACTTTGTAAAAGATAACTGTGGCATATGCGAGCTGGCTGACGTCACAAAACCCGTGTAATTTGATAATTGATTTTGACGACTTCTGCTCGAATAAGCTTGATCTGTGATTGGAGCGATCCAGCCCTATGGATCAAATAATTTCCTAGTATTACAGTATTTTATGTGTATGTAACAATGACGTTGAAGTTTGTATCTGTTTTTTTTTTGTTCTTCCAAGGAAAAAGTTGCTGAGAGATTTCGTTACTTGCAATACTTTTTTGTAAAAAGTTACAGTTTCATTTTTTAGCAGGAAGTAAAAACACGATGGTCAATATATATTTTTATTCGGTCCTCTAACATTTTTTATAAAGGTCGTCGCCCGTATTTTATTAATTGGATTTTTTATTATAATAGTTGGTGAATAAATGTTATATATATTTTCAATATTAATATAATATTAAGGGTGTTGATAATGCTTTTAATAAAAAAAAAATTCCCAATTTTCATTTTTATAGTATACAAATTTCGGTCAGCACCTCACTCCTATAAAAAGCATACATTGTACACTCGTGTAAAAAATTATTATATATTTATTTTTATAATTTAATGATTACATTATATTATATTATATTTCTCTGGGAATAAAATAGCTAACAAATATTGAAATATTATATATATATATATATATATATATATATATATATATATATATATATATATATATATATATATATATATATATACATATATATTAATTATATACTAGTATATGAACCAAAATTTCGATATCGCCCGCATAAAATAAATCATGAATTAAATTACGAGAGATAATTTTGATATATTATAGTAAATCAAAATGAATTTCCATTAAATAAAATAAAAAAAAATTATGAATTTTTTTAAAATTTATTATAATTTTATTACTGCATTAAAATACAAATATAAATAAATTAATTGGAAATTAATTGGGCCATACACCATAAACTATATTATGCAACTATAAATTTTTATTTTATTATTAGTATTAAATTATTAATTCAAGCTAATTATAGAAAACATTTTATGAATTGGTGTTAATAAAATTTATTTTAGTAGTACGCATCTAGAAAATTACATAAGAACACTCGCACGTAAATCACAGTAGACTGAACGTAAACAAATGAGGTCGAATATACATTTTTTTATTCATTTCGCATTTTTGCGATATCGAAACACAAATGTTTTTACTAAGCTACTTGGATTGAAAGTTTCAAAATATTACAATTTTAATATAAAACTATGTAGTAAAAAAACCCTGTCATACGACAGAAGAGTTTACTGAATCTAACTCACACTGACTATTCGAAAAAAATTATTTAACACTAAAATTAAATTGAATAATTGTTAAACCGAAAAAAACACCTCACTTGATATTTTATTGCAGCTATTCATTGTTTTGAAAATTTAATTTAAAAATTAATTTTATTTTAGTTTACAAATCTCATCATAAATTTTCTGTACGTAGTTGCGGTATTACACATAGCAGTTAAGTCAGTTGACACCGCTTCCCCATGGTTAATCATTACTACAGATTGTTTATCGATCGGTGACGCTGGGTGCTTATCATTCGTTCTAATAATAATCTCACTCTTATAATAATAGAACTAACTTTAAGAAGGTATAGTTAAAAGGTATAGCAGATTCATTTTTTAGATTCTATACCGTTATTATTATGGATTCCAAGGCTTGACCATCATGTATGATTAGAATATTTTTTCGATGTGCTCCACAAAATTGAACTTTATTTGCGTTATTTTGAGCACCTTGTATCCTTATTGAAGGAATCTGTTTAGTTGGTTCTATTAACATTTTTGATTGCTTTTTTGGTTCGACTCATATTTTTCTTTTTGGGACTACCTTCTTAAATGTTTAGGAGGACTATTGACCTTTTGAGAAGTTTTATATTGAGAAGCTGTTGTTTCCAGCTATGTTCTTTTCGCTCTTCAAAAGTCATTTTGTCCATTTCCTGTTAATACATTTCTGATACTTTTCGTCGTATTACTTTCGGCTCATGATATTTTCATGTACATTTGACACATCTTGGTTCCTTGTTGCAGAACTTTTTTGTATGTCCATATAGGCTTACCTTTTGTTTGTTCACAGCACTTTCTCTTTTAAGGATAATTACTGGTTCTTGTATTTTCGATTTTTTTCTTTTAAGTCCTTCAAAATATCCTGCTTCTTGTATGTTAGGTGAAAATCTCTGGTCATGATTTTATTTACGAGTTCATTTTTATGTTCATATTCAAACCTTTTTTTGAACCAATATCGTCGTACGGCTTGAAGGTGACAATCTAGCCTGCAAGACGATATTATCGAAATATTTGACATAGGTAGTTTTGTCATCGGTCGAAATATTCGACACAGATAGTTTTATCATCGGTGAGTCTACTTTAGACTCACGTAACTTTTTAGTTTTCCAAAACCGCTAGACGGACTTCAGCGATATTTGTTAATTCTAGTTACCTTTGGTTTAATATTTGGATTTACGATACTCTAGCAGGAAATTTGTAATGATCAGTAATAGATTCGTTCAGGTTGAAAAAATTCCATACAAATCTGTTGTTGCGAGCATACGGGGATTTCCCGTTTTGTGATATTTTACACCAGTAAGTCCTTTAAATAAATTTCCTCATCCAAGGAGAACATCGATTGGTTTTGGTTAATAAAATTCGGGATCGGCTAACGGATTGATCGGTTATAAATTAACTTGTCCCCAAATCCGATCCCCGCGGTTGAAAGTATTGATATTGTTATCGGTTTCGGATTAATGCATTTGATTGTGACTAGAGATTTTGTTTCATTGTTGAGCGCAGATATCGATTGATGTATGAGGGATTCAAAATCAGTTGCATACTAAAAAATTCTGTTATGTCGAATACGTAATAGTATTAGTAATAGTATTATTATTCAAACTAGCCTGTTGATGATTTGGAACAGCAGGCTGAATTTCGGCTTTCCACATGTTGGCTTTTCACATTTTGGAAGGATTTTCCACTTTTTCTTTTCTCTAATAACCAATCAGTTTTTGAACTAGAGTTTCTCTAACCTGGTAAGTTATTTTGCATTAATTAGTAACCTATCACTTGTTTAAATTTACGACTTGGACAAGGCAAGCGGCAACCAAATAAACCAACACATCGTCCGCTCCACGGTTATCACAATGAATCGTAATTGTATTTTGTACCACTAGATTCAGTTCGTAGTTAAGACTCTTCAGCCACATAGCTTTTTGAACACATTCAGTCATGGACATGTAATTTGCCTCAGTCGAAGATAACGCAGAAGTTTTTTGCCGGTGTGTGCACCATGAAATTGCGACATTTTGCAGCACAAATAAGTAATTGGTCTGAACCAAAAAAAAACATTTAATTCATTTGCCGATTGGCTGTATGTGATGCCCAAGCTCATTGCTAAGTAAATAACCAGCAAAATTAATGTCAGGACGAGCTACCTGTGTAGCATGGAGCGTTAAGCATCTCATACTTCTCATCCTCGGTTTTCGGATGTAAGTGTCGGATTTGCATCACTCATACCAAAACGTTTAATAATTTATTTGATGTATTGTCTCTGATCGATTCTGATGGCTCCAGTCTTCTTGTCGCGTGTTACCTTTATGTTAGAGATTGCTAATAGCGCAATGGACCCACTCCCTCATTTTGAAGTTATTGTTCAACTATTCTTTAAGCTGATTCTCCTTTTCGATGTTGTTTGTCATAATTAATATGTCATCGACATATGTAGCAACGATTAATATGTAACCGTCTGTTGCACAGTAGAAAATGCTCTGATCGAATTGTGATGGCTTTAGTCCAAAGTTGATTAGAACTTCCGATAATGCTGAATTCCATAAATCGATTTTATCAAACGACAGTAACGCTTTGTACCTCCATCAAATAATTCCGGCTGTTCCATGTAAATTTCAGTATCCAAGGTTTACAGCCATTGCCAATAGACACCTAATTGAATTATACCGCACTAAAAGTGAGACAATTTCTTTGTACTCTACACCTGCAACTTGTGTAAAGTCTTTTGCCCCAAGCCTGTTTTATTTTCGGCTAACGAGTTCATTTCTTCATGCATTGTTTCCATCCAACGATCTTTCAAAGCACTTGACATCGCTACTTAACGGTAGTTGGATCACTTTGGTCAATCGCAATGTATATTTACTTTAGTTGTTGCAATTGTGCAATTTGATTCGATGCAATTGTCCAATGGGTCGACTCGGCATTCGGTTCAACCGTTGACTCTTCCATGTCAATTTGACGCGTTGACAAATATTACAACCCTTCGCACTATTCCTTTTCGTCCATTTCGAGGTTAGGCCACCAATACACAGATCTACTTAACGTATTCATACGTGAAATGCGGCTTTGTAATTTATGAGGTATAACGGCTCTGTTCCCATTGCATCAGGTACTTCTAAGTCCTTTCCTTTTTTATATTTAATTGTATAATTATACCCTGAAAGGATTATAGCCCCATCATTGTATTCGATTTACAGCTGTAGTAGGTATTTTTTTTGTTTTTGGTTTAGCAGTGACGTTAGTGGTTTATGATCCGTAATGATATAAAATCTCGTTCAAACAGAAATTTGTGAAATTGTTTCACGGCAAATATTATTGCGCGCACTTGCATCGCATGATAAGTAAATATCCTTTGTTCGATCATAATGACAAAGAATGTTATCATTAGACAGCATTTCCTTACATTTTTGGAATGCTTCCTCACATGCTTCCAAGTAAACTTGACTTTTTTTTGAGTCAGCCGATATAATGGTGAAAGTTCCGATGCCATCATAGGAACAAATTTTCTATAGAAATTTGCTAATCCCAAAAATGACTTTAGTTTCTGCTGTACCTTCTCCGGACTTGGTAAAATTCCATCTTTTGATATGATGTGCCCCAGGTATTTCACTTGACTTTGAAAGAACATGCATTTATTCAAATTAATTATAATCTGACAACTTAGCTACTGCATTGTGAACCAGTGTTTTACATTCATTTATATCCTCCCCCACTATCAAAATATCATCTAAATAACAAATAGTTTTTGGTATACCTTTCAATTTCTGATACATCACACTCTGAAAAATGGTCGGTGCACTTGATATTCCGTAGATTAAACGAGTGAATCTATAAAAAGTCGCAAGTGAGTGTTAATTGTAAACAAAGAACTAGGCTCTTCTGCGACTCTTAGTTGTTGGTAATGCCATTCTCCAAGCCGGAATTATTTTATCCAACCAGTTACGTCCTATTAGCGTTGTAAACAATTTTTTTGCGGTTCTTATGACCAATGTTAATGAATATTTCTTACTCACAATTTTCAATACGCGTGTATATAAACATTGATCGACCGTTAATGTTAATTACGCTAATGCGTTTTCATCGTCTCGTTTCCAGTGTCCTTTAAGCTGATTGTGATTTCCGATGGTAAGAATTTCCATAGACCTTATTAAAATCACCTTTACTCCAATTTTCCATTCGTTGTAATTTTTCCGACCTTTTAACCGAGCAATCGTTAATGTGGTGGCCATATTGCACCACAACAATATATTCTAACCTCAACTTTTTTTTCGAAAAGCTCAGATCTGAGATGTCGAGCACTGCATTTATGTTAATATGGAAATTACCATCCTAGACCTAGGCCTAAAGGTATGGTGCAGTCCGGTGACTCCTTTAAAGAAGTTTCAAGAACTGTGTTCATTGCTGAGTTAAGATGTTCTGATATTCTGTAAGTTTCGTGTGTTTCGTTTTCCTGCGATTCATTACGTGTACGACAACTACCATCTTAGCTTTTCAGTGACCAATTGATAACCTTTCATAGCTGATATAGTGTTATCAAACGCGCCTGGTTTTCTTATCATTTGCAAGTGCCACGTACCAATCCCAAACTGCGTGGCCGTATTAACGGGGGTCGTGTTATATTTTGGTAGTATTAATATTTTCTTTTGTTGATCTTTTTAACAGTGAAGATTTTTAAGGATGTGGGTAGTCAGCCCAGCGATCCAACCTTGGTTTAGTCAACTCCTACGATAATCTAAAGATGCTGTGATGGAATTCTAAGGAAAAATGCTTGTTTATAATTCGTTTACGAGGCATGGGAGTTTCTCCTCAACTACACGGGTAATACCTATCAATTAATGTCACGCAATAACAATTTCCTGCCAGTGATAACATCCTGGGCTTTGCATAAATAGTTGAAGTATTACAATAAAGCAATTTATTTAAACTGAACTGTAAAGTGTTTGTCGAAAAGTTGTTATCGAATTTAACAACTACAAGGAAACAATCGAAATTCTTCTTCCGTTCATCAATGCGAATTTCTTCCGTTTTTCCATGATTCTTTGGTAATTGTTCATTATTTTTCGTAGCCAGTTTGGACCAGTCTACCTACCACAACCCATTTTAAACCAAGAAGGATATATTCCACGGGATATTAGGTCAGCTAGATTGCCTTTCGATGGTACATGCCCCCAGTGTTTTTTTGCTAACCACGTAATAACAATGTGTGAGTCAGTCTATGCAAACACTTCACAGGTATTGATAGCTAGTGATTTTTCAATGTAGTTGACTAGCTGACAAGATAAAACTGCACCACATAATTCGAGTCTTGGCAATGTTACCTGCTTAATTGGAGCAACTCTGGTTTTTGATGCAATTTTCCGTTCGTGCAATAAGCCAATTCTGATGCTTCTGAAAATATGTGAATTTGAAATTTCATGTTATTTGAGGGCTGCAATGGTCTAAGAATTTGAATTTGTTCAAGCTCTGGAAGTGCAGCTCGAAGTTTGACCCACTTTTGCTGCATATCATTCGTAAGCTCATCATCCCAATCGAGTTTGTTCACCGACCGTTTGTTGGAGAGATCCATCCAAGTGGATCAAATATTCGTAAAGCTTCCGATAACAACGATCGTTTTGTATGTTTTATGTCTGGCTAAAATGAAACTTTTAAAGTAAACGTACCCCGAACTGTATTCCAATTCTTCTTCAATTGTTGGACCCACTAATAATGCCTTGTTGAGGGAAACACCTGACGTTGTTTTACAGGACCCATCGAATACAACACGAAGCTTCGTCGTGGAGCTTATTTCCTTGCACACAGATGATGTAAAGATATAGGTTTCTGTTAAATAGTTCTTTGGTTAGAATGATTTTCATATGACCAAGATCACAATATTCTTTCATGAACTTTTGATATTTCTCTCCAATGCTTTTGTCTTTTGAAAATTTCTTTTCCATTGCTAATAGACGTTTAAAAGCGCAATATAATGACTCACCAAGGATTTATGTAGTTCCCTTAAATGTTAATCGAACTACATAGCGCCCATTATTATCTCGTGTTGTCATGAAATGATAGATCTGCTAATTTTAACGTGTCTAATATTGGCTAGTGGTAATACTAAATGATTAAAGGCTTGTTATCAGTTTTGGAAGAATAAGTGCTTTCACACTGATATATGAATGTTTTTTATGTCTGGAAGATATGTTTAACTCTACTGCACCCTTCGTGTATCCCGCTGATTTTGACCCAATACCATTAACAATTAGGGATGCTCGAACTCTTTTAACGCCAATTCTTTGAACACAGTATTTACTTCTTAAAGATGATTGGGATCCGCAAGCCATTAATGCTCTAACGGCATACAATGACCCACTAGTGTCTGATATGTTAATTAGAACCGTTTATAATAATACTCCAGTAGGGGTGAATGTGGAACTAGAACTACAAGCGTTGGATCTTGATAAGCGATTTATGGCGTTCGAATTAAATTGCGATTTCATATTTTCTGTGGATTATTTTCTTTTTTTATTGTAGAACTGCTATTATTGTTGATCGTTGAGTCTGAAGCTAACAACTCATTTACACTTGGACAATCAATATTATTGGAATGATGTGCACATAATTGTTGATCCTCGATGTCTATCTTTTTAATAATTAAATGAACTTACCATGGATTCCTTGACTACCAAGTGCTTTGAGACCTCTTAGATCCAGATTGATCTTAATACTTTGACTGACCCAGACGTATCAGATGTTTGATTTAAAAATAAATCAATCAGCTCTTTTACGGTGTGCTTCTTTTTGTCATATCTCTTTTTAAGTTTCTTCCATGCTTCCATTTTTTTTTTTTTTTTTTTTTTATAAATGTTCAGAGCACTTAAGATATAGGTATGTATATCCTTTATATGAAAGTTTTAGCAACAAACACACAGAACTACTACAAAAGGTAAAAGGAAGGATTAGGAGAGAAAAAGATAAGAGAAGAATAAAAAGAATAAAGGTTTTCAGTCTTCTAGTTGTTAACTTATGATATTAAGTTTGAATCTCTGTAAATTGTATTCCAAGGGAAACGTCTCGTCGTTCAGTTTATTCCACATTCGCGTACTCCTAACAAAAAATGAATTTTTAAATTTATTGGTCTTCGCGAATTTAATTTCCAGATTGTATCGGTGTACCAGGCGTCTTAAATTACGCGCGGGCTTTGACAAACCAGGCATAAATTCATAAAGTTCCGATGAACAATGACCATGAAAGTACTTGTAAAACACGCATAAGGCTCCCACATTACGCCTATGGGAAAGAGAATCAAGATCAGATAATAATTTTACGTCTTCCATCATTCGAGATGCTCGGTTTTGGACCCGATCGAGTGCAGTTAAATGAGTTTTCGGTGCTCCAGCCCAAATATGAGAATTATACTCCAACCTGGGTCTTATGTAGGTCTTATATATTGTAAGTATTTCGGATGGATTAAAGTAAAACTTACATCGTCGTAGAAATCCAAGACATTTGGCTGCACCAATCGCTGCTTTGTTTATTTGTTCAGCCCAAGATATTCTCTTTGAAGTAGTTAAACCGAGAATCTCAAATGTGTCAGACGTAGCCAAGCTGGATTCACCAGTCAGAAAAGACGGTGAATAACCATCAGTTCAGCCAGAAAAAACACAGGTTTGAAATTTGTTGGGATTAAATTCAACTCTGTTGGCTTCACCCCATTTAAGAATGAAATTAAGATCTCGCGTAAGGCGGTCATTCATAGCCATTCTTTCTGCGAGAACATCGTTTCGCGATGAAGAAGAAGGTAAACTGTAAGAGGTGGAAAGCTGTTATCAGCATAGGAGTATATTGGAGAGCTGTCATCAGCATAGGAGTATATTGGATTGAGAGTTGCTGATAGAAGATCATTGATGAAAATTAGAAAAAGGGTTGGAGAAAGGACGGATCCCTGAGGAACACCAGCGTTTATAAGATGTTGATCGGAAGTCACACCATCCACCACCACTTGGATTATGCGACAAAAAAGAAAATTCTCAATCCATAAAATTAACGAACCGTGAAGGCCAACTGCCCTCAATTTACACAGCAAACCCTTGTGCCACACGCGATCAAATGCTTTTGAGATATTGAGAGCAATGACTTGAGATTCACCAGATTGATGAATGCTTCTGTTCCATTGTTCAGTAACAACATTAATTAAATCACCTGCTGAACGCCCTCCGCGAAATCCATACTGACAATCAGAAATTAGATGATTAGCTTCCAAATATTTCATCAGCTGGAAGTTGATTATAGTCTCAAGTACTTTAGAAAGTACCGAGACAGTAGCGATTGGGCGATAATTTGAAGGGTCTGATTTACTGCCCTTTTTTGGCACAGGATGTATGTAATTTGTTTCAGTGAGTGGTAAATTGCAAATCAAGTTGGCTACATCTCCCTACAAGAAATCTTTTAAGTATTGGAACTTGGGCACATTGTATCATAGTATTTGACTTCAAAATCTTCTGACTCTAATATTTGACCAGAGTATTCTGAAAGTTGAGTTTCTACCTCATGCAATTCATTCCAAGTATCTCTCAACTTTTCGATTCGGGTTTCAATTTGTTCTTTATTTACCGTTTGATCGTAAATGTGATTTTTAAATATACCAAACCACTTGGCCAACAATGTTGATTGTGAAAGAATGATATATTAGCAGTAAAGATGGGTGAAAATAATCGACTTTTTATACCATAGCAACTTTAGAATTGGGAATTAAATATTCCCAAAGACGACCAAATTAGAAGTGGTTTGAGGACGCAACATTTCAAAATCCCGACGATTATATACGATCCAATACAAGTTTAAAACAACTAAATACTGCAAACTTAAATTTTTCTCAAGTTTAAATTTTTAAAACATTTGAAATTAAAAGCATTAAATTCGATATTGAATTATTCCAGTACACCATAATCAACTCTTTTCAAACCACTCACGACACAATCATACCAATATAAAATTTATTTCACATATTTTTAAAATTTTACCATCAAAAAATCTCTAAAATCTTAAAAATTAGCTAAAATCTTTCTAAACCATAAACTTTTTCATTAACCAAAAAGAAGTTTTCATTTTCCCATCGAAGTGATTTCGTATAATTGGCAATACTAACACTGTAATTACTCAGCACATATATGTGTAGCTATATGTGAGTTTTTTTTTTTTTTTTCTAATTTCAATCATTTCCTATTACACACATACTTTTCACTTATACATTTTCCACACCAAATTTTCCTTATCAAAATGAAAACTTTATCAATTTGAAAATTAAAACTCTCGAAACGAAATAAATGTTTTTCACTTTTATATAATTTAAAAGTTTTCTGCATTTCGATTTTGGTGCGGGGTAGTCTAAAAATTATTTTCCACAAAAATAGGAAGTTACAGTAAATGTACCGTTCCTTGGAATTTAGAATGTGAAAAAATTGTTTTTGGTGTCGATCATAACCAACTACAGTGACCAGTAACATGTTTAGCATCGAAATTATCGTTTTTCACGAGGATAAATCATATTTAAGCTTATATACGATAAAAATGTCTGAAAAGCTCAACAAATTGTTTGAAGATATAGAATTTTTACGAAATCGAGATGTGAAAAATTCACGTACACCAACTGCAAAAATAAAATGTACAATTTACGTGATCAGCTCAATATGAGGAAAAAAACACGCAGATAAGAGGAAAATTATAAAGAAAATATCCTTTTATTGTTGTTTTGTTTTCCTGTGTTATCCTTGGTTTGATGAACTAACATATACACTGCATATAGATATATAGTGTCATACAGTTGGATATATATAGAGGAGTACAATGTACACACATAATACAGTTTCGTCTTTTTTTTATTTTTTGGTCTGATGGAAATCAACGGAAAACTTAAATTAGATGAACTTTTCTTATTTAGTTTTTTCTTCTTATTGCTTATTATTTATTTTATTTGTGCTTGAACAACTACACTCTCTACTATATATATGTATACTGTATATATACACTCCAGAAATACAAGGATATATAAACTGCAAATTGTTAACGTGGCACATTCATTGTGATCGAAATTCTGGTCTTTGTATACGAGCTTTTTGTGCAATGTAGTTGTTGTTGTTGGTCGTTTGCTACTTTTGTAGAATGTCAATTTTAAAACTTCAAAGTGGTGTTCGTTTCATTGTTTTGAATAAATTTGTTGGCGTCTGTTTGTGAGATGGATGAAAAGCGATATGAAATTGAATCTTTTGCCATCGAGCTTTATGTATATATATCGAGCATAAAAAAGCTTTTATATTTTATTGAATGACATTAATTGGTTATTTGTATTAACATCATAACCTAGCGTGGTTGTTTCATCATATAAAATATCGCTCATATGTTATTTCCGAGAAATTTGTTCATTCTGTAAATTCTTTGCAGTCATATTAAGTCTAATTCGGTGTGTATGACCTTCGTCGCAAGCTTCCGGTTTATAATTTAAGGTATAGTGAACTTTTATAGTCTTCCCAATAATACAGGAAAGGACGGCTTGATGGTGTTTTCGATGTGGGTAAATTGCCCATCAATTATTTTGACGTATAGCTGCGCTTTGTCTTCGACACTCGATACACTTATTGATGTGACTTCTCACGTTATTTCGACCATTGATTCTCCAATATTCATGTCTAAGAATACGTTAGTATAGCCGGATGCAAATACTGAATTTGACGTGCTTGTTTATAGTGATTTTCGGAAAACGCCTTCATTGCCGATGAATGGGATTATGGATTATATATTATTTTCAGGGTCAATTTTTCTGTTATGGTTTACGATGTCCTTCTGAAATTTGCAAGCTTTAGCCCATTTCAATCATAAGTTTTCTATTCTTTTTTCATATGTCGATATGTAGGGTGTGTTGAAATGATTCGTCCCAGTGGCTTATTGCATGGTGAATAAATTTCATCTTTCAAAACTAAACATCGCCAATTTTAATGTTCTCGGATATATTCATCCAATTTTGCCGTTGCTGCAGAGTATGTAGTTACTCAGTTTTGTATATAATCCAGAATTGGATTGTTCATAGTTGTATTTCATCCCGCGAGTTTAGTAATTCTGACTTCGAATGTCAGATTTATTGATCCAATCGCTTTCTTTAGGTAGGTCATTACGGATTTAACAGCCGATTCCAACAAACCTCCCAAGTGTGGTGCTAAGGGTGGTATAAAATGCCGATTAATAAAATGTTTAGCAAAATTACCTAATTCTGTGTTGAATTCGACTTGTAAGCTCTCACGCAGTAGACCATCACTCATGTCTAATGCTGGCTTGTAATGTTCACTTTGCTCTCCTGCCCTCTTATAGTTGTGTGCCCATTTTCGTAAATTAAACCCAGCAGAGCTTAAAATGATATATACTTGTGATCTTAACATTTCTAGCTCATCAATCGTATTAGCCCTCAAAAAGAAGTCATCTACGTAGAAATCGTTCACTATTGCGTTAGCTTCTGGAAACTCATCAGAATGTTGTAATCCTAGCTCTTTCAAACATTTGTTTGCTAGATAAGGAGCTGAAGAGGTTCCATAAGTTACGGTATTCAGATAAAATCTGTCAATCAACTTAAACTGTTTCTCACGCCATAAAATTTGCTGGTATTTCTTGTCTAATTTATGATATCAGCAAGACTGATATGTAGGGACCACCTATTATCATTTTATTTAGTGATAACCCTGAGCTGGTTTTGCACGACCCATCGAACACCACTACCGGAAACAATATACTCAAACATGGTTTTCAACGCGAACACATTTCCGCCCAAATGTTTACGCTCGTCCGTGATTGCCACACATCAGCACCAATTAATAAATTAATCGTCGAATTTAGGTTGAAACTTTGGTCGGCTAGCTCTAATGGTTTCGTTTTTGTTAATAGTTCTGTTGATAAAATAATTCTAGGCAGCGTAATTGTTAGTTTTTGATAAGATTAGGACCTCAGTATTTATTGCTTCTTCATCAGTAAATCTAAATTCGATTTTAATATTTTTCAACCCTCTGCGTACTACATTACGCGTGCTTACTCCAGTTATATTGATTCGGCAGTTTGTTCTTGCTATCTTAATCTTGCCAAATCCATCGGATATTCTCACTAAAACGGTTGGTAATATTGACTGGTTTATTTCAGATTCAATTAATTGTGCGCTTATAATTTCCTTTGACGTTCGACCTTGAAAATCTGAATTGTTTACTTTAGATAAGTTTAAACCTCTTCTGAGCAAAGTAAAGAATTGTATCTCTGCTCGATGACCTGGATACAAACAGTTGAAGCACAGCTGCTATTCAACTACCAACTTTCTCCGATTAGCACTGCTTAACTTACTAAACTTACTACAACTGATCATGGCTCACTTAAACAACAAGGGCATATTTGATTATCTGCAGTCGACCAATATGACTGCAATCCACTGAATTGCTTAAGAGTGCCGCCTCCAAAGCGATGTCTGTTGGATTTTCTTTAGAGACCACATGATTCCATTGTACTTGAGAACTTTTTTCTAAATTTCTAAAGTTCTATTCCCTACGAAACATTTCCAAGTATAAAATTTTTCATCATTAATGTCTAGCGCTTTTCTAGTATATTTGGTTAGCATAGGTGATACCTTTGTTTTGGACCTAGTAATAGTTCTATAGTATGTCTTATGCCATGGCTTTTGGTTGTACGAAGACAAGTCACTGTTGCATAAGCACACTCCAAGGAATCACAGAACCCGTGAATTTGGACTTCAGTTGTTGAATCGGAAGTGATTAAAAACCATTGGACTTCAATTATCTCTAGTTTAAGCAACGATGACCTGTTAGTCTTCTATTGCTGCGTTCGATGTCCGCAGGCAGCTTTTCGTTCCAACTTAATTTTTTCAACCATATAGTTTGTGTATTCTAATTTTGAAAACAATGACAGAAAGCGACCTCCAGCATAAGGCTCGAAAATACGTTCAATATAAGATAACATCCCACGTTTGGGATTTATCGTTCTCTTTCCGATCTGTATTTTATAATGATGTACTTTTGGTAGGATTCCATTGGACACCCAACGTCTTGAGTGTCACGGACTCGTCTTTTATATGTTCATTGGCGTCTTCCCTGAGGTCAGATGGAACAACGATTAATATCTGTGTAGAGTTGGGTTTCAATTTGATTGTGCATCAAACCGCCTTTTGCCAACTATCCGGATATCTCCTGTATTGCTAATTTTGCATTGTTGATTGAATTAATGCAAGATTATTCTTGATGTTTTGGATCCTATTAAGTATATCTAGTAGCAGTCTTCCGCAATCTGGTGTACCGTTCCATAACGTGACAGTGTTTACCTAAAAAATCTTTATTGGCTCAAAAGCTGACGGTTTCAATAAAATGCGTTAGTAATTTTTATCCATCTGGTTAACTTCGATCGGTCGCTATACATTTTCTTTACGTATGCCCAAAAGTGGGGCCCTAAATTCAATAATTATCGAGGCATATGCTGGTTTCCTGCAATATTACGAACATATACTACCAATGTGGCTACAAAAGAGCGGGACCTAACTTAATTTGTGTTGGCTCTGGTTATTTACATTTTAAATCCTAGATGAAATAGAGTGCTATGCTTTGCTTTACATATTCAGCCCAACGAATCTACCGGACACTTACGTATTATACATGCCTGTATTTTAGACAATTGTAGCATAAGCAATTGACTAATTAACTACGAGCTGACGGTTCACGATTGACATAAGCTTAAACTGATAAACAACAAGGACACTTTTTACTTGATGATGATTGGGTCTCACCCAATCGCTTTCTTTGGCATAACATCGGTTGTGTACAAGTCCTAGGAATTGTTTGAGTGTTATGGAAATTTTTGTTTTGTCATTTCTTGAGCCCGCATGCAATACGAGATTCTTCGTCAATCTTATTTAGTATAATGCGTATAATACTAAGGCTTTGTTGTATTGGCGTTGAACCCATTGCTTTTTTCGAATTATTGCATCGACGGCATCGATTATTGTAGACAAAGTGGTTGAGGAGAGCCGTTCGTTAAGGATACAAGCTCAAGAAACCTATATGAGCATTAAGTATCGATCGGTTTCTGTAATATCGTTGACCTAATTTCTCCCAGGCTTCCAGATAAATTGCTTATGTTAACAGAAAAATAGAATAAGATTAAGTGGTGCACCCATCAGCAACCCTTTGAGAATTTAAAATTTATTAACTTGCGATATATGGTCCACATTTTGCAATGATGACATAAGAATGTAAATGCTTGTTAACTTAGAATGACCGTCGGCCAAATTTTTCAAAAATGTTCGTCGTTGTTATAACAGTAGATCAAACGAATATATGATTAGTATTAGTTGGAAGATTTGACGTTGGCTGTTTTTTCCAAAAATATTCTAAGAATTAAGATTTGGTTTTAAAATTTTAGATTCAAATTCCTCTTACTTTAGTTTGATAGTTAAAGTAGGGTTATCTTCGACCACTACAGCAAATTGCGTTTCTAGTTCTAGAAACTTAATCCACAATAATCTTCAAAGTTATTCAAGCGTACTTCAACTCATATCGGCTGTGACTCATGCGATCTAGAATCTACAAATGACATTTAATGATGCCATATATATATATATATATATATATATATATATATATATATATATATATATATATATATAAATATCCTCATTTTCAAATTTCCCGCCAAAATGTTCTTTTTAAGTTTTCTCAATGAAAGTCCAATTTTTTTATCATTTAATTCTATTGAACATACTAAAAACTTGGAGAGGTATAAATTTTCGTTTTCTTGCCGTTTCGACTGTGTCTGAGCCTGGATAAATTTGTTCTGCTCGCGCGACTAACCATCTTGTAGGTGAAATTGTGAAATTGTCTTCACGAATTAATACAACATCATCCACAGTAATGGGTTGACTCTTTGATTGTCATTTGGTTTGTTGGTTCAATGAGGTGAGATATTCGTATTTCCACCTCTTGCTAAAATGTTGTAGTGCTAGTTATAACTGTTGCCATTTACTTTAAATAATTATGAAAATTTTAGTTCCATTAAATTTGGTTGTGGTATCTGCACATGATGTCGTCCGACCAAAAAGTGACCTGGCGTAATAGCATTAACTTGGTCATCTGCCAGGAGACATATTGGTCTTTAATTTAATGCGGCTTCGATTTGTGTGACTACTGTTGTAAGCTCTTCATATGTGAATGTAAGCTTTCACATAATTCTTTTAAGGTGGTATTAAGTCCAATTTTTAGTCCTCCAAATGATGGTGCGGCGCTACGCACACGGATACTTTTCTAAAGAAAAAAAAAGAAAATAGCTGATTAGAATGGGACTTTAAAAAATTGTTAATATCTTTCAAAACATTATTTGCCCCTACAAAAATGGACTCATTATCCGAATAGATATCCGTGCACAACCCTCTGTGGGAAACAAATCGTTGCAAGGATGCTATATGAAGTTATTGGCTGTTAGGTCAGAGATAACTTCAATACGTATACAGCCTTTGTACTCATGCTTACAAACATGGCTAGAGATAGGCTTTCCATACTTTGGTAGACCTGGCCATGAACTTGTTCTATTTTTAGAAAACTCCAGTTTTTATAAATGGTTGCACGCGATCTGAAGATACGTTTCCCATGATCTGAAAATTTGGTTCTGAACTGAATCTTCTGCATTCGAGGCATTGTTTGACAACGTTTCTTATTATTATGTAACTGTTGATCAAGAAATATGTTTGACGTAGAATGCTCCTCAATAGGAATATGCCAGCATGTTGGTGTTTTATGTAGATCTGTCACAAGTAGTATGACTATCTCGAATTTGATTATTATTAAAGGATTTTTTGCCTTGTATGCTGCTAGTGAATTTTCAATGCGAGCCCTACTCTTAAAAGTCCATCGTCGTCTATAAATGGATTTAAACTGCGACTTTATTCGGGTTTGCGGTAAATTTTTTTGTTTGAACCGTTTTACATATGTTTGAACCTAAGCCAGGATTCGAACAATTTTCCCAAACGATGATATTCTAATGATTAACTGCTTTAAAATGCAAAATTCTTGAACCTTTGTGAGTTTCTAATGTTTGATTAATTGGTTTATCAATAATTATTTGTGATTGCTGTGAGCATTTTGCATCATCTTGATTCAACCATAAAAGTCAATTCCACCATAGTTTATAATTGAAAAGTTTTGAGGACATCATGCCTCATGATGCACAATTTGCTGGGTTTGTCGGTGAATCGACATATAACCAGTACTGGAGTACTACCGAGAGTAGGAAGAAAGAATATCTGAAATACGATTTGCGACGAAGCTACTCCATCTTTTTGGAACTCCCTGGGACTGGTTTACTTCGTCAGATGGTATCGTCTTCATATGATTGAGGTTTAAATATTCTTCAATAAAAGAATCATGTGCTGCTTTGAATTTTGGCTCTCATTGGAATTTTCTATCGACGGTTTCTAATCTGGCAATGGCCCCTTTGAAAGTGGTTTTAATTTGTGCTCGATTTGACTTGAATGGAAGTTTTATTATAAATTGGCATGTTTTGGAACGGGTGGTTTTTTGTTGAAATGATCTTCACAATAACATGTTGCCTTTTCCTCTGTATAGTTCGCTAGCTGATTTAACGATATAGCTTTTTCTAGCTCCCAATATAGGCTTCTGTTTATTCCAAATCATATTAGTTTTTGGTAACAATGAACAAACCAACAATTCCATCGAACTATGCACGGTCTGCTAATAATAGCTAAGTTGGTAAAAAAAAAAATTAACGAGTCAAGGAATATAAAGACAATTTATTTATGGGCTGAAATCCCATGAAAGTATAGTTTTAAACAGTTTGTGGTAGGTCGCACCGCAAAAATTAAAGGTTTGATACAAAATGCAGAACGGAAACATGCCGGATCCAGATATTATTCATTAAAACAAAATCAAAATTTGTTCAAAATACGTCATTTGTGTAACAATCCAACTTTTCCGCAACAATCTTTATCTGAACTACCAAAAATTCTAAAACCACAGACTCCTTAAATACCTTTTCAAGTGACTAGCATTTTTATTTCTTTCAGTGTTTTGTTAATTCTTTGATTTTAGCGACAGTGCACTATCAGTGCAGATATCAATACAGTTTTGCTAATCTAAGCCGTGATTATAAAAAAATACGATACTAAATATGTTGGCACTAGTTGCATTGGTTGACAATGGTTCACTCGAATAATCGAGACGCAAAAATTGATGAGAATTAGTCGAAATTTAGAAGGTATTCAGGCTTACTCAAAAAAAAATAATTATATAGAACAATTAAAATTGTAAAGGCAAAGAGTAAGTTTCACTAAAATTAACTCCAATGCCTTGTATTTGACAAAATGTGTTTGACATTCATTGCTAAGACATTGAGGCATACTTTACATTAAACAAAGCTTCAGCTTAATAATCGAGATTCATACTTCATCCAACAGGGAGAAAAACCGACTCAATCCTCTGGTTGACACTTTAACCTTTTAAAGGCACTCAAAAAAGAAGCCGTGATTTAATAACCAACTTACTCAAAGTAAATTGCTTTAACCGCAATGCACACGAACACAAATATATATTGCGGTTGAACCTTCGGCCCGATCACAGACTTTTTCCATTAATTAGCATAAAATGTTCCCGAGTACCTGCAAAGAATGCGTGAAGAACCTCTTCTGATAAAAAAACAGAAACGTTAGTGTGCAGCAATGATTGTTATGGAGAAGAATCGGATGTTGCTTCGTATACGGAAATGTTGATAGTTGTATTTGGCCACCGAGCCGCATAACTTTATCTTTGTCCAAAAACACTGAAAGCACGCATCTTCAATAGATTCGGAATCGGTTTTACTTTACGCGACAATGCGAGCTATTACCACAATTCCCAATTTTAATTCAATGTCATTGCCCCTCCTTGCATTTCGAACACATATCCAGCTGTCGATCATCTATCATCAAATCTCCTGCCCAATCTGAATCAGCGTACTCTACATCTGATGAATTATCGTGAATTAATTCCAACT
Source organism: Tipula confusa (assembly GCA_963556175.1). Lineage (NCBI taxonomy): Eukaryota > Metazoa > Arthropoda > Insecta > Diptera > Tipulidae > Tipula > Tipula confusa. Next base: position 115,464,235 of record OY744477.1, read on the forward strand.
TGGCATGTGTGCTGTTCCTTTCAGATATCTTATAACATATTTTGCAGCTACCTAATCCTTTCCTTGATTGCTTTTGAATTTACTAAGCACAACTGCTGCATTATATAAGTCGACCTTTGTTTCCTGTGCTGTAAGCATTATACTTCTAACAATATTGAAACCAACCTGTTAATCATATCTGCCTCTTAATCCAATCAAATCTATCCATGCATTTCTCATTCCACTGTATAGTTAATTTTGATTTCAAGAGAATTAAGCACGATTTCAAGCGCGAATGAGTTTCTTCATAGTCGATAGCGTTTTATTACCAATCTTATATCTTACAACTCGCCCTTCGTCAATCTCGTTTTGTAACAGTTTCAATTAGAGTATGCAGCTTATTCCTCTTGCATGGTTATGGTTGATTTACACAAATTTGCTTCTGACCGCGATAACGCCCTCTTCAATTCTCAAAGGATCATTCAATTTCACTAATTTTTATCACGAAACCAAATCTTCGTGGACCTTCGGTTTTAAAATCTTACCTGATCTGTTTGGAAGCTCTGACAAACTATCCACATCCATTTGTAAGACAGGCTTGGTGTCAACAATTTCACTATAGCGACAGTTTTTACTATCGCTATAGCGCTATCCGCTTTGAACCAGTTATCGCTGAAGTTTTCAACACTACTAGAGGCATTATTGTTAGTCACAATCAAGCCAAATTGCAGTTCTTGCACTGAACACACTTTGTCATTTAATATTCTAGTAGGATTGTCATATATCAATAGTATTATCAGTTGTAATCTAAAGCCATTGCTCTTCCAAGAATACAATAATTCGATTCATTGGAATATCCAGCATAACCGTAGATCAAAAATATATTTGAATATAGACAAGACTCTGCCTGCATCCACTCCACATATCCTCTGTAATCTGATTATTAACTGCTCTAGATGGTGTCCGATATGTTAAATACGCCACAGTGAAAACAGCTTCCGGTTATAAATTTTCGTTAAATCAGCCTTTATCCACATAAAACGTGCTGTTCTAAAAAGAGTTCTTCTGTTCAGCCTGATGGTTGGTATCGAAGCGATTCGGTTTCAATGGGTGCTAGTGATATACGTCCGAAGAAACTAGTCACCGCTCTAAACGAGATTTGCCTGTAGGAAGTGCAGGGCAATGCATTTTCATAGTGGTTGCCCCTTCCGTGATAAATAATGTCAAGCGTTTCTAGGAGCCCTTATATAGACTGGCATCTACGCTAAAAATTACGCTGTGCACGCGAAAATACCAATCAAGTGCACAGGTGTGGCCAATGCTAAAAGGCCCGTGTTCGAGGTTGCACATCGATTTTGCTGGGCCTAAAATTATTTTTGGCACTTGGTAATCATTGGTGCTTTTAGTAAGTGGGCAAATGTTTTGACCATTTGTTGTGAAAACTTACACCAGAAAATCTCTATATGAACTTTAAATGTATCATATTTAAATGAGGTTGAATACAAATACCCAACAAGCACTTATCACTTTCTTTCTCCACTTCTACTTTCTCCAACACATACTCGAATATCCTGCTTTGGTGAAATTTTATTTACATCTTAAAATTTAATCGACATCTACTGTTGTCATTCAATTCGAAATATAAAAATAATTCAATATTTCATTCGGATAATTGACACATTCAATTTATCCCTCTTTTAAGTATAATTCAAACAAACACAATACCCGATATAAAAACTCGAACAAACAAAACCGAAAATATCGCCATGAATAAACAAACCCATCAACTCATCGTTTATTGACAAATAATACAAAATGACATAAAAAAAATACCATTACATCGTGTTTTATCCTTTTAACAATTCTTATATTATTTCTTATTAGCATCCTCATCAAAAAAAAAACGAAAAAATTCTACAATCGTTATTTTTATTATCCCTTAACACAATACCATCCGAATTTCGATACAAATTCCGTATAACCATAGTACAGTTATTATTTTCTTTGTAATCCCAATAACAGTAAAAATGGCAACAATGAACAAACAGAAAACCAAAAAAAAAACGGACCATAATTTTTGATGATCCTTTTATTTTACAGCCGTGCTCAATTCACCATTTTAATAAATATATTCTCATCATTTGGATCATTTTCCAATCATCCCATTCCCAATCAACCCATTCCAATCATTTTGTTTCCCTTTAAACAAAATTATCAAGTCTAATCGAAATTCGAACGTATTTCGATCGTTTTGTATTGTTTTAACAAATTTGAAGGGTGCAATTATGCGCGTATATATTTCCCAGGACACTGAACACAACAAAAAAAATTAAAATGTATATTTTATTAAAACAATGACAATAAACATTATTTATGTATTTGGTGTTATTGCTCATAGGGCATAAAATATTCATAATATTATTTTAGCATAAAGTAGTAGTGCCAAAAAAACAAAAAAAAAACATTTTTCTACATGTTTTGTTTGGTGGTCGTTATAACGGAACCAAATATGTATATGTAAACATAACCTATCAAAAAAATAAATAAATGAAACAAAATATATTTTGTTTATGATTACGATCACATGGGATTTTTTTTTTGAAAGACAAAATTGTTGTACAGGCGGCTTCTTATAACACGGTATTTTTACAAACCACGATTTGGAAAAATTTATAAAAAAACGGTTCTTTAGAAATTAAAGATTTTTTTTAACGTCGTTATAATTTATGTAGTTCGGAGATTTAAAATGTTGTGTTAACCGACTTCTTTCTGTCCACGATCTGCTGAATTGGAATGGCTCTAGGATTTATCGCAATTTGACAAGTCGTTATAATAAGTTAATTTTCAGTTCATGCGTCTCTGATAAATCCTTTGAAACGTCTTCTAATACAAAAAATTAAAGATTTGTCAACAAACCCACCAATCGCCTTGACGAAGGTATGCAAATAACAAAACAAACGATACAAAACGAAGAAGGAAATAATGAACAGCTTTATTTCAAACGGTTACCAAATGAGGATTCCTTCATTAAATGGCAAGAAAGAGTAAAAGTCAAAATCTACTAGAGCAAACAGTGAGTAGATTTTAGCTTCATATCGAATCTCTGAAATAAAAAGTATCAAAGCATCAAGGCAAGGATAGCACTTCTAAACAAAAATTGGCAGGCAGTCCTCAACCAGTTAATGAAAATTATTTTACAAAAAGAACTTGAAGGGGAAAAAGATTGTATCCTGCCAAAAAGAAGACAACTTTTCAACAAAAAGGGGTTGATTGGTAGTGTAGTTTAAAATAGCGTTCCTTGTTTTGGAGGGGACAAAATAGTATGTCAAACTATGCAAGTAATAGCAAATAGCATACAAGTAAAAAATAAAAATATTGCAGCAATATACTATCTACCAAGGTGTCCGAATGGTACATAAAATGACTGTAATCTATTTCAAACATTAGGTAACATTTTATTTTTGGAAGTCATTGGAATGCTAAGCACACTTTTTGGTGCTCGATATTAACAAATTCTAAGGTGTAGAACTATCTAAAGCAAGTTTACCTAAAATATGTGATATTTTTCAAGAAGAAATAGAGCACTTTGTTGCGGATGGGCAATATTCTCGGCAATTTAACCGCTGATAAAAACTCAGACCTCAATTACATGCCCCACCACCATAAATGAAACATGGTTAGTAATTTGGAAACCCAAAAAAAACTGATTGCAGAGCACCTGTCGAATGCCTTCAAAAGCTCTACACAGAGAACATTGGAGGCTTACACAATGCTCATAGAAAAAAAGCAACAACAAGAAATTATCTTGCTACCGTAAAGGAACTGAAGAATATGTACTACAAAATATCAGCAATACGTGCACCAGGCTGTAACTTTAATATTAGTAAAGTGATTAAAGAATTGCCAGATGTGGTTTTCAAAAACCTGCAATTCAATATCAATGTCAGTTTTAAGGAATAAAAAGTTTGTTCCGCAGATTTTCTGGATGTATCCCAAGCTTTCGATAATGTTTGGCATAAAGAATTATTTTACAAACTTTTAAGAGATTTACCAGGATAATTTCAATAACACTTGAAAAATAAAGTCATCAAACCTTTATATCGGCAGAGGCTGGAATCATCTAATTAGATTAATGAAAGATTAGTTCAAATGGCTTAAGGGTTATATCTCTATATAATAATCAGCTTATTGATGCAGAATGATAATATACAGCGCGATAAAGTAAAACAGATGACTTATTTTAGTTTTTTCCAGCTTTTCTTCTACTATCCAGCTAAATATTGTGTTCTGTGCAAACATAGTGGTGTTCAATATTATTTTTGGCTAGTCTCATAACTACCAAAAATACGTCATTTCCAAAAATTACATTGATGTCTCACTCAATATGAAATGAAGGATAAGCCAAAATTAATAAGTCACATACTGGCCAGTTATCTTTTTTAATATCAACTTCTGAAAGAAACTTCTAGCTCCATTCCACCCTTTGTGCATCCAACTCGCTTTGTTTTAATCCCATTAAAAATTAAGGATGCAAATTTTTAAACTCTATCACAAAATTTTTTAGGAACCAGTCGGCCGTGTTAAGCGAGTGTTACCTGTAAATACCAAAAAAAAATAATCTGTTTAGCGAGTCAAAGAGTTATTTCTTTTATTGTTGTCGCAAGATAGAACGGTAAATGACACACAATTATTTTTTATGAATATGGAATATTATTAAATTGTTAAAGGTATGCGCACACTCATTACATATTTGAATAAACATTTTATTGCAAACGTTAAAATTTCTTATGGTATAGTGAAAAGCAAACCCAATAAGATTTGGTTTGATGAGGAGTGTTGTCTTACTAGTGAGTGCTGTCTTACTGTTGTCTAAGCAAACAACAAATACAATAATAATACTGTACATGTCCATGTCACTAACTCTCCAAACTAATCCTCTGTCGGCAAGACAATTGCTCATAAACGTGACATCAATTATCGAACTTGCATTGACCCTACGGAAGGTGGGTACATTTCCAGTATTTATCAGTACCACCGGTAAGCATGCGAAGGCTTCTAGCAGCGCAGTACTTCTGCTATTTGCTTGTCTGCTTCCCTACTCGATGCCCCATGCGTTGAAGTCACCAGCTATCAGTAACGGGTTTCGGCTCCGTGCGTCATTTGTCAGTCGGTCAAGGAAGGATTTAAACTCCTCAATCGATGCCCTACGAAGAGCATAAAAGCTATAACAATTTACTCCGTTGACTTTTGCTCTAACAAACCCGGGAATTGTACTCCTACCAATTTCCTGTTGTGGGTGGTTACCACAAACCCATACAGCAGCACAGTCCGATATGTCCGATAACCAAGTCCTCTTATCAAGGTTTCTGTATTGCTCACATACGATCGCAACCTATGCTTCAACTTCTTGTACTGAGTGCTGTTACAGGTCTTGTGCAGCCTCACAGTGATTTAGATCGATTTGAACGACTTTCACTTCTTCCGCTCTATTTGCAGCGCTTTCTCGTATGCTGAACATTTACAGGTACCAGTCGCATGTTTGCTACCACCTATGGCCGTTTTGTCACAGAGCATTCACTTTGTTTCCTTCTGACATGTCTTAGCAACATATCCTTCTTCACCATATCTCCTGCAGAATTTTGATCGATCGGTTTCACTTTTGCAGTTTAACGCCCGATGGCCGTAACCGTGACATTCAAAACATCGAATCAGCTCTATTTTTTCCCGAACTCGACAGGATACCCAACTGATTCTAACTTTGCCCACTTCGATTACTTTACCAGCCACACTATTTGGGAAGCTAACCACTGCGGTCCGCGTTCCTCGATAGGCACTTGTAAGTGATTTGACAGTACAAACCCCTTTCATTCCTTCAAACTGTGCCTCCAGGGCCTGTACCTCGTCGATGTCTTTGATCACCAATAATGCCTCCTGGGTTAAAGTTTTAACAGATCCCTCGCGCCCAATTACTGATTCTAGCTGATCACAAAATAATGTGGTTTGTGGCTGATCTCCTGTGCTTTGTAGCTCTAGCAAAAGGTATCCACTAAGAGTTTGGCGTATGGTCGACACCTTCTGACCAAGACTGTTTCAACGCATCCGGGTGAACCCGTTTCCTACGTAGACGACGTCTTTTCCGTGGCCCTCTTTTATTTCCTACTTTCTGCCACACCGTTTCTGAGCCAGTTGGTTTATCGACCATTTGATTTGAATTAGAGCTGCTCGGTCTTTCGGTACTTGCAGTAAGTGGCGCCATAGTATTTGTCATACTATTTAGTTTCTTTCCTCCTGGCTTCCCTTCAATCTTATCTGGCGTTGAACGCTTTCTCAGTATTTAACTTGACACTTTCTTCTGATAGGGATGTAAGGGAAATCGATCGCTCGATTCACTTACTCGGTATCTTCCTTGTCAGAGATCGCTGAATTATTCCACTCCTTTTAAAGACAGCGGTGCGTACACCGTCCTCAACAGTATTAATGAGCCTTGCTGCATTATCTGTTGCATCAGCCAAGTGACTTCCTAACTCTTTTATTTCGTTTGTTTGTTTATTAATATCACACATGTTTGTTCCCACGAGTAGCACGAGAAATAACGGTCACCTATGACAGAGCTCTGCGTTATCATAGGAAGGCTATGGGTTTAAACCGAATGGCGCCCAAATTCGGAGATCGCATACTTGAGACTTAGCTCCCCTTTAGCCATGCAGCTCTCGCTGAATGAAGTTCCACCTTGACTTGGGTGTACTAATATTTTGGTCCGCTCCGAGTATTTGATTTCTCCAGTACCTGCCATATCATTTTTTGATGGATGGTATGAGCCGATAAGTCCACCGCCCCTTTTCCGAGCTATCCCAGCATATTTGCCATTCTGTCAGAGTTGTAATGCATTCTAATGCTCTGCTCCCTGATTGTTCACGATGTAGGTATCGTTGTGTCCTTTTCTTTGCAAGTAGATAAATTGGAATCATCCCAGCATCATCGAATACTGTGCGGAAACCACATATAACTCTTAAGACACTTAAACGGTACATCGATTCCAGCTTGCGTCTATAAGTTTCAACGTTCATCGCATCGCTCCAAACAGGTGATCCATAGAGAGTAATGGAGGTTACAACGCTAGCTAGAAACATCCTACGACACTGTCTTGCCCTTCCAGTGTTGGGCATAATTTGAGGAAGGGCTGCAGCTACTTTAGCAGCTTTTCTGATCACTATCGTTAAGTGCTCTTTAAAGTTTAGGCGCGCATCAATTTCCACGCCCAGGTATCGTAATGAAGACCGCGAGGGTATTGTGATTCCGCCAACATTAATATTTACGGTTTCTCTCACCTTCCTGCTGGTAATTAAGACTGCTTCAGTTTTATGATCGGCCAGTTGGAGTCCGAGTGATATCAACCATCTTTTGATAATTATAATGGTCAACCTACATACCTTCATTATTTCCTCTAAAGTGTTTGCTACCACGACAGTAGCAACATCGTCCGCAAAACCTAGAATTTCGACATCATCGGGTTACGTTGAGCCTGAGAATGGCATCGTACATAATGTTCCAAAGTAAAGGCCCCAGTACTGATCCTTGGGGTACACCATCTGTAACATTGTATTCCATGACATCGTCATCTGTATCATAATATATCAGCACTCTATTGCAAAAATAGTCTATAATGACTCCTTATGTACACTGGTACTTGAAGTACATGTAGAGCATTGAGAATGTGGCTCCGTTTGGCCGAGTTGAATGCATTCTTGACATCCAGAGTGACCACGGCGCAGTATTTTTTTAAGCCCCTCTCCCATCTTCTGCGAGAAATAGCTTTCTTGGCGATCCCAACCACGTGTCGAATGGCGTCATTTGTTTACCTAGCCTTTCGAAATCCATACTGCCGCTCAGCGAAGTCTCCAGCCCTTTCCACTGCTATCTCCAAACGATTGCGGATTATGCGTTCTAATTCTTTGCCAGCCGTATCCAGCATACACAGTGGTCGATAGGATGATGGCTCTCCTGAAGGGTTCTTTGTTTTTGGCAACACCAAATGTGTGGGTGTGTGTGTATGTGTGTGTGTGTGTGTGTGTGTGTGTGTGTGTGTGTGTGTGTGTGTGTGTGTGTGTGTGTGTGTGTGTGTGTGTGTGTGTGTGTGTGTGTGTGTGTGTGTGTGTGTGTGTGTGTGTGTGTGTGTGTGTGTGTGTGTGTGTGTGTGTGTGTGTGTGTGTGTGTGTGTGTGTGTGTGTGTGTGTGTGTGTGTGTGTGTGTGTGTGTGTGTGTGTGTGTGTGTGTGTGTGTGTGTGTGTGTGTGTGTGTGTGTGTGTGTGTGTGTGTGTGTGTGTGTGTGTGTGTGTGTGTGTGTGTGTGTGTGTGTGTGTGTGTGTGTGTGTGTGTGTGTGTGTGTGTGTGTGTGTGTGTGTGTGTGTGTGTGTGTGTGTGTGTGTGTGTGTATGTGTATGCGTGTGTGTGTGTGTGTGTCAGTGTGTGTGTCTGTGTGTGTATGTGTCTGTGTTCGTGTTTAGTTTCATAGCCTTTATATTTTTAATGTTAATTTAGAGATCAACTTACTGTTCCTATCTGATAGATAGGAATGATAAGTTCAGTCTCTGAACTTATCATTCCTATCCATCGTTAACTATTCGGAACACTGGCCACTATAGATCGTTCAATTATTTTACAAGCACAAGTAATTAAGCGGAGTAAAGCCATATACAAATATGGTCTACATATGTGGTCAATGTTTAGGGAGTGGTCACTTTTTCCACACGATCCTGCGTTAAGATGTCTTTTATTTTTCTTTCCGACACTTAAAAACGCGTTCCTAATTATAACTTTTGAAAGTAATTATATCATTGTTCCACCTGGTTGTGTGGAACAAATTGCGTCTTTTTGTTGCCACAGTACATACCAGCAATTCCTTTCAAAACATGGCTAAGATTTAATCCTATATATCTAATAAAACAAACGAAAATCAGTTTATACGAACTTTCCAATCAAAATAAATAAAAAAAGAAACCGAAAAACTTTTCTACATTACCTCACATATGTTCAACCATAAGAGGATCAATTAAGTCACCGATCAAAGACATCCACAATTTAGAAATGTTACGAATCAAACGAATTAGATGCCCTTAAAATAACTGTACACAAGAACATTATGTTCATCGACAAGAGATGGTGTATCGGGAGGGGGTGCAAAAGTAAATTGAAAAATAAAATAAAACGGAAAAACTTTTGTTTTGTTCAATATAATCATAGATATATATATATATATATATATAAATATATATATATATATGGTGAAAAATACGTCAAATCACAAATTTGGTATATGGGACCATAAGTCATGTTGAAATTTTATGATTTTTATGTTTTGAATTTGTAGTTTAGATTAAAATAAAAATTTTGTAGCACATGGTTTTTTTTTGTTGCGGTTGGTTTTTAAAATACAGGGTGTCAAAATTGGTCAAATTTTGAGAAAAATGATAAACTTGATGTAGTGTTTATAGCTATAAAAAGAAAACTAATTATCCAATATTTATGATATGAAGCTCGTTTTAAAGGTAATTAAATAAGGATTATTCAAAAAATATAAAAATATTGTGTTCTTTAATTTCTTCGTTTTCAAATTTCCCGCCAAAATGTTCTTTTTAAATTTTCTCAAAAACCTATTTTTTTTTTTTTTTTTTTTTTTTTTATAGAATTTGATAATTAATATTTTATAACATATCAAAAAACTAGAATACCGTTATTTTTTGTTTTCTTGCAAAACTCGTTTTAGTAAGAGAGGTATTTCATTTTTATATGGAAAGCTATATAGATATTTCTCATTGTTTTGAAATTGTTTACAAAAGAGGTAGTTCACTTAATTTGTGTATTTTGTTTATTATTTGTAGTTCAATTTTGCGTCATATTTAAGTATGAGTCACAGAATTATGAGGTGCCACCCCCTGGTTTATATCGTTTGGTTAGTCGTAGTACCATAAATTCCTTTTCTTTCTTGCGTTATTTTAAAAAATACTAAATAAAATGTTGTTGTCCCCTTTTTTTATTGGGGGTTGATTTTTTTACTTGACGCAAGCGTACCTGTTAAACGATGAGTAATTCTTTTGAAAACAAAAAATGAACATTGTGATATAAATAAGAGTAAACATTTAACTTTTTGATTAGTTGACATCGTAAAATTGTAGACAACGTTTTAAATAAGGAGCAAGATTTTTTAAAATTTGAAAAAGTAACAGTTAAACTGAGTGTAAGTTTAAGTGGATAAATAAGTATTAGTGCGCTTAATTTGATAATGGATAATTTTATGTGATTTTGCAGAAAATTATGCATTTATAATGCAAAATGCCGCACAGGGATTTCATTGGAATAATAAGCAAGCGACTATTCATCCATTTGTAATTTACCAAAATTTGGAAGGCAAATTACTTCACCACACCTTCATTATAATATCGGATTGTCTTCACCACGATACTGTAGCGGTTCACTTATTCATTGAAAAATTGATGCAGTTCTTGAAAACTAAAATATCAAGTTTATCTAAAATTTATTATATTACCGATGGCGCAGTGACGCATTATAAAAATAAGAAGAATTTTAAGAACATCTTAAAACACAAAGAGGATTTTGGAGTTGATTGTGAATGGCATTTCCATGCAACAGCTCATGGAAAAGGTCCATGTGATGGAGTAGGAGGTACCATCAAAAGAATGGCATCCAGAGCTAGTCTCACAATGGAATACAGCAGCACAATAACCAATGCAGATGAATTATTTGAATGGGCTAAAACGCTTAAGACAGATATTAATTTTGGATTTTGTTCAGACGCTGAACATAAATCCAAGCAAATCAAACTTGCAACTAGGTTTGAAGATTTAAAAACAGTAAAAGGAACTCACGGTTTCCATGCAGTTATTCCAACAGAGGATGGCTATTTGAATTGTAAAAAATATTCTAATTCTGACGATTATGTTAAATTTAAATTGTAATTTTTAATTTGAATAAGATTTAATGTAAAACAATAAAATAAAATTATCAAAAGAATTTGGGTTTGAAATTTTAAATATATGCAATGTAATTTCAATAATAAATATTAATAATTTAACTAAACTATCCTTTTTGTAAACAATTTCAAAACACTGAGAAATATCCACTGAAATACAGTTTTTCCATATAAAAATGAAATACTGCTTTTACTAAAACGCATTTTGCAAGAAAACAAAAAATAACGGTATTTTAGTTTTTTGATATGTTGTAAAATATAAGTTGTCAAAAACTTTAAATAAAAAAAAAAAAAAAAAAAAAATAGGTTTTTGAGAAAATTTAAAGAGAACATTTTGGCGGGAAATTTAGAGAAGAAGGAATTAAACAACATACTAATTTTATATTTTTTTAGAAATCCTTATTAACTTACCTCTAAAATGAACCCAAAATCATAATTATCAGACAATTATTTTTTATTTTATTGCGATAAATACAATACCATGATTATAATTTTTCTCAAATTTTGACACCCTGTATCTTTAACAACAACAACAACCAAAAAAAATTAAGTGTCTCAAAATGTTTGTTTTAATCAAGGCTAAACATTCAAAACATAAAAATCATAAAATTCAAACATGACTTACAAAAATTTGTGATTTCACGTATTTTTCGCCATATATATATATATATATATATATATATATATATATATATATATATATATATATATATATATATATATATATAGATGATGAAAATTGGTTAAAAAGAAAAACTTTTTTTTTTTTTGGATTTTTAATTTTATTTGTTGATCATTGTTATGTGTACATGGATGTTAGATATTGAGAACTAATAAGGGAGACACAAATAATAAAAAAATGTTGGAAAACAAGAGGAAAATTCTAATCCTAATCGAATTTATCAATTTCCTTTATATTTTTTTTTCTTTATTTTAAGACTGTTGAATGTTGACTTTTAATATTAAGGATATTATATTTTTTTGTTGTTTAACTTCTTCTTCTGTTTAGTTTCTTCATCACCGTCTTTATATATATATATATTTTTTTTTTGTTTTCAGGTCAAGATGTGGAGGATGAAAATAAAAAAGTTTACAAAAATTAAATTTTCCAAAATATACTGTGCAGAATAACACAGTATATGTATATATCCATATTCGTATATCTTGAAGGAATATGGATGATGATGATGATGGAGATGAGGTTGTTGATTCGATTGGAAGGAAACATGGGTAAATATATATAAAATATTTCTTAAATAAATAAAGATAAATCGAGGGTTGTACTGCTCCCTAAAATCCATGTAGCCATATAATCCTTTTGGCTTAATTTAAAATAAAATAAAAATATTCAAACATATCCAGGTTGCTGAACTCTTTTGTTCACCTTAATCTAATTTAATTTTTAGTTTTAACTTACATTCAAAGTCTTAAATGGAATGCATTATATTACAAAAAAAAATCAAATATTTAAATTTCAAGGATTTAAGAGTTTACTTTAGCTAGAAGCTAGAGCAACAAGGTGGACTTCATCAATGTTTCTGCAGTCTCCTGTAAAATCAATAATAATAATGGTTTTCAGAGACCAAGCGTTCTTACTTTTATGACGTCATCTAAAACAGGCATTTCATCCTGTGTCCTAAGATAAATCTAACTTGATTGATTTGATTTGGCGGCTGGCCCATAGTACATTCAGTTTTACAAATACTAACAGGAGTGAAACGGCTAGTTGATAAGAATTTAAGTAGGGCTCCAGTTAAGCAACCATACAACACTAACTTCTTCATTGATATCTTGAAGGTACGCACGCATCGCTCGGCTTCTCCATTAGATGAAGGGTGGAATGGGGCTGATGTCATATGCTCAATTCCGTTTCTGGTTCAGAATGTTTGAAATTCTTCTGAAACGAATGACGTTCCATTATCGCTTACTATTACATCGGGCAATCGTTCTGTAGCAAAAATAGCTTGTAATTCCTTGATAGTGCTTGACCTATTTATTTAACTCCTCTGCACAACGTACGGATAGTTAGAGAGCGCATCCACGCATAATACCCACATGGAATTTTGGAATGGCCCCGAAAAATCTACATGGATTCTCTCCCATGGACGTTGTGGCTCAGGCCAACAGGACCATCAGCGTGATAGCCCAGTAACCTCTAAATAGTCATAACTGGTAATTTCTTCTCGGGATGAAAACTACTGACCAAAGGTTTATGATCAATTACCAGTCCGAAAGGACGTCCATAGAGATACTGATGAAATCTCGTGCATCCAAAAACAATTGATAATTCTTCTTTCTCGATCTGTGAATATTTGCGATGGTGTTCGTTCAGCGTCTTTGATGCAAGGGCAATCGGTTTCTCCTCACCATTATCATATCGGTGAGATATTAGTACGAGTTTTAAATCGTTTCTGTAGTAAACAAGTTTTTGTGACCTCTACTATTCCTTTCTTGATGGTTTGGAACAAACTTCGTTTAGCGAAGCGGAATCACTCAAAGAATTTCACAGAAACTTGTGGTAGTAGTTTGCTTTTCCTAAGAACGATTCGACTTCTTTCACATTTTTAGGCCGGGGTAAATTATCAATAGCAACTACACTCTCATTTGATGGTTGTATTCCCTCTTGTGAAATGATATGACTAGGATAGTTGATCTTAGTCATCAGAAATTGACATTTCGTAAGGTTGCATTTTAAACCAGCTTCGTTCAACCGTTTGAATAGTAACTTTAAAGTCTTCAAACGATCCTCTATTGACTCACCCGATACAACGATGTCATCTAGATGACATCTAGATGACCAACCAAAAATGTATCCATCAATTTTTGAAATATAGAAGGTGAGCTTGCTATACCAAAAGGCATCCGTTGAAACTGATAAAGTCCCACTGTTGTGATTTTCATTACAGCCACTATCGGAGCAGCCCATTGGCTATATTGAACCGCTTTCAAGACAGCGGTTTCCCATAGGTGCTCGATTTCTTTCTTTACTGCCGTCAGTCGAGAAAATGGTATGGGGCGACTCTTAACAATTTAGAAGCCGCATTCTCTTTTAAAACTAACTGAGCTCTGAAACTATTACAACACCCCAGCTTATTTTCAAATATTTGCTTATAGGAACGTTTCGATCATTTGAATACTTTTGGTGAGCTACACCTGAAATGGTATTTTCCATCTTCAATCGTTTAACATCCAACTTTTCTGACTGTACTATAGTTGGACTTGCAAATTGAACGCATCGACCAAGTCTGTTCCAAATATGTTTGTTCCTTCTTGGCTAACCGTGATACTGATAGTAAAGGCAATTCTCGAATTTGGTCTCGAATTTGACAACTACATTTGAAACGACTTTTAGCTGGACTGGAATCCCATCATAAGCTGTCAACTTGTATTTTGTAATTGGATACCTCGGTTCTTGAAGCAGAAGATAGCCCTTGGCTTTGACTATCGAAGCTGTGTCAAACTGTAAATCCACTTTTCCGACTTTTTGAATACTGAAAGCGACTTTTCGACTACTGTGTTGGCTCGGTCGACGTCGACTCTTGTGATAATTTGGTTGACTTTCCAATGAATTGGATATATTTTTGTTTTCTTTTATGTTTTTCTTTATTTGTCCGTTAAGGTGATTTAGAGCGATTGGTTTGATCCTTTCGAAAAGACATACATACTGATTTGATGTGTCTGACTCGTTCACAGGCATGACATTGTTTGTTAAGAAAACGACAATTCTCTCTAATATGTTTAGGGTGACATCCACGACAAGAACGGAAAAAGCTTTGAATTAGCGCGGCTTCCTGAACGCTGCCGATTCGATTGTTGTTGACCCTGAACGGTTAAATCCGTAATGCGATCGACTTCTATTTGAACGACGGTTCATGAACTTTCACCTGCAGTGCACTTTTAGAACTTTCTCCGGTCATGATTAGAATCAAAATCTGCACAGAACAATAGGATACATATTTTTGGTAATTTTGTTTCCGTCTAACCGCCCGGCATGGAAGCGTCCACAGTCGTTTAATACAGAGAGATTACTAGTTTCAGCTTTAAACTTAATGCCAAACTTAATGCCATTTTTTTAATAGTCCTCGAATTCCAGGTTCAATTTCATTTAAATTCGGCTATTTTTTTATACAATTTTGTTTTTATTTATTCATTTTAATTATTTTTCTCTCAAACCATAGATACTATATACCAGAGCAACATCTTGTATGGCTAAAATTTACACAAGTTAATTTATACCACGCAAATTAATACAACCGAAATTTAACTAAACAAAAAATAGGAATACATATAAAAATGCATATTTTCGTCTTGTTTTTATTTTTTTATTTTTTTGCATAAAATCAAATAGTCATGCGCAAAATAAAGAAAAGGACGAAAATATGAATTTTTATATATAATTTTTCGTTTTGTTAGATTTCGGTTGATTAATTTGCATAGAATGAATTTATACTTGTATACATTTTAGCCATACAAGATGTTCATCTGTTATCACTATCTGTGCCCAAACATTAAACTCCACTGCTTATAACTTTTTTTAATTTTTTATCGAAGGTTTTGTTCTTTAGTTTTGCTTATGCGGTAAATGAAGCTGAGTCAGAATTTTAATACGTTTATAAACGATACTCCAATCTTGGAGATTGGAGATTCAAAAATTACTAGAACTTCAACTTGAAAGCTTTGACGAATAAATCAGTCAATATTGAGAGTGGCTATTGATAATATTGATTGAATTTTTGGCGGGTTTGTAGATCATCTAAAGGAAAGAACAATGCGAGTAAATACAACAACAACATTTTTCAATTTGGATTCCAAGTTTGTATCTAATGTGTTGGTCTGTTCCCGTTTTTTTTTTTTGTTTAGGTCTCTGGCATTTTTTCGGCTTCCATTCAGATCAGAGTGGTATTTTAAATTTGACTGGATCATCAATATTTAGACGGCAGCACGATAAGCGTCTAATATTTAGAGTTTGTCAAATTTTATCTAAGCATCATGCTCGGGTTGAAAAGTTTAGTTAGTTAAACGGAAACCAAATGACTTGTACCTTGTAGGTTTCAGCCGCAAAATTTCATAGACATTCTTTGGCATTGTTATTGATTTTTGTCGGATGTTTATACTTCAACAACTTATTGTCGACTGACTGATATATTTTCTAACAAAGTAATAGCGAACAAAAAAACAAAAGGTAAATTTAAATAAATAAAAAAAAATGAAAAGAAAAAAATAAAAAAAGTGAGAGAACGTGCAACATGTCGTGGAATCCATAACATTCTCTCCCCAGTAATTTACTCTGGTTGATTCAATTACTCTCATCGAACATCCAATTTAACCAATCTCGTTACTGGCCGTTTGAAGACACCTGTCTTTGTCTTGATGTCCACAATTCACACTCGTCCATCTTTGGCGGAGTAAATTTGAACAACAAATCCCTTTGGTCAACAATTTCGGGGATTTTTCGGGTTCGTCACGATAACGAGGTCTCCTAACTCCATGTTTCGGGGCTCTGTCGTCTATTTAGTGGAAATGATGAGGTGCGACAAGTATTCTTTAACTCATCTTTTCCAGAACTGTTCCAAGAGTTTGAGTGGCCTTCCAACGGTTTAGGTAAATCAGGTCTTTGTCAGTTGTTTGCGCAAACCGGAAACTGGCATATGACGGTCCAATCAAAAAATGGTTTGGTGTTAATGGTTCTGCATCGGTGGAGTATATTGGCACATTTATTAATGGCCGGCGATTTAAGATATTTTCGATCTCGTAGAATAATGTTCTAAGCACATATTCATGGGGATGTCTCTCCTTCAACATTTCGAATGAGGTATTACAATAATTTTGTCGGCTTTAGCAATGTCGTTGGGTTTTAGATCATACCTAACGCCATGTGCACTTCGCTTGATTTTGCATTTGGCGATGAAAATTAGCCACCAGCCTGTTGATCGTACAATTTTCTCAGAGATTGGGAGGATAGCAATGTCGTTGGAGATGACTTTGACGTACTCGGTTTTTACTTCTTCAATTTCCGAATCGTTAATCGCTACCCGGATTTTGTCTTGTTTTGGCCATGTCGTTGTGGGACCATATAGAAATGGGGGGCCCTTGAACCACCTTAAATTGTTGTCGAATTCATCGTAACTTTTTTCTTTTGTTGCATCATTTGCCACATTATCGGCTGTCGGTACGTAAAACCATTCGGATGCGTTTTTCAACTCTTGAATTTCGTCAACTCTCTGAGCGACAAAAACTTTGAATCGTTTAGCGTGTGACTTGATCCAATGAAGAGTATTTTCTGAATCACTCCAAAGTTATGTCACATCCATGTTGAGATTCAGCGATTTTCTTAAGGACGTGGCCAACCTCGCACCCAAAAGAGCCGCTTGTAACTCGAGTCTGGGAATAGACGTCGGCTAAAGAGGTGACACGCGGGACTTTTCGTTTACCAATGCACATTGCACATCGTCTTCGTGTTTGAACCACAAAAATGCAACAGCAGCAAATGCATCTTGAGATGCGTCACAAAAAATATGAAGTTCTATTTGACTATCGAGGAATCTGCAGTGTCCCCACCTTATGTAGATTTGTAACCCAATTTTTCCACATGTCATACTGTCGTTTGGTGATTTCGTAATCCCAGTTGATAGCACTTTCCCATATTTTTTTGTATGAGAATTTTTCCGCCAGTCAGAATATTTGACAGGAGTCCCAAAGAATCGAAAATCGACATAATTATTTTCAATACTTCTCGCTTCGTCGGTCGTCTCGACAGATTGATGATGTCTGGTTGTATTTTGGTAAAGTTTAGGGGTACTCAAAATCTGTTTAGTCGGTTGTCATCGAGATAGAAAAGTCGGTTGTCATCGAGATTTAGATGTTCACCGTTGTTTACACGTAAATTACTGTCGATAGTTCCCAAAACAGCTTTTGAATTGGAAACCCAATTGCAAATCACAAAATTGCATTTTTTGTGAACAGCAATGACGTCTTTGATTATTTGAATCGCTTTTGACTCGTCTGTTGCACCACCCAAATGATTGTCCATATAATGATTTTTAATTATTTCATTACTAGCTTCCGGGTACTCCGCCATGAACTCGCAGGCATTTTGGTTTTTTACTTCCTGAGCCAGGCACGGACCGCATGTGGAACCAAAAAATGCCACTTGAATCTCAAAACTGTCTGGCTGTCGATGTGGATCAATTCCCCTCCATACCATTTGTTGGACTGGTCGGTCTTCGACGCGGACTTTGACTTGTAGAAACATTTCTTTTATGCCGGCGACGAATGCGACTGGATGGATGTGGAAATTAATCAGGATGTTTGGTAATGAATTGTACAAGTCGGGTCCAGATAATAAAAAATCATAGAACGTAGGACTTTGCCTAGTCGTAGTTTCCGCTAATTGATACACTAACTGTTTTTGAATCATCTTGCTGCTTCACTTGGTTGTTTGTCCATTGTATCTTGAGCGATTGAATAGGATCGTCCCGTCCAGTCCCAACTTATTAGATACGTCTTCATCAATAAGTGAAACTGTTGATGCGTCGTCCAATAACGCAAATGTTTCAATTGTCATCTTGCGACCTTTCAGTTTAATGGAAATTATTTTGATCAATACCCTGTGCGCGGTATTGTTTACGAGGCAATTTATGTCTGCCGGCGCCTCAATTACTTTATCATTATTTGTTTTATGGAGTATCTGATGATGAGGGCAGCTGCAGTTGTTGATGCCGCAACTTTTTCGTTGTTTTCAAAACTTCAGTACGTGTCCTGGGCCTAGACACGAAAAACAATGTGAAATTTTTATGATAAAATCCCATTTTCGATTGACATCGAATGGTTTTGTCGATTTTGGTTTTGTCGATTTCCACCGGTTTCTTTGTTGAAGGTGTCACCAGTTGACTCGATGCATTTGATTTTTTTCCAATCCATCTCATGAATTTCAAAATTTTAACCTTTGGCGGGTTTTGGACGAGATGGTGAAAATATTCGATGAATTGTACGGCTTGAGTGGTTGGGATCTTTAATAAGATGTCACGGAAAAGCACTGAATTTCGTAAATAAAAAATTTGTCAAAAATTCATAGAATCAACCAATGTTTCCGGTCTACCTTTTTTGTCAACTGGAAGATCTGATAATCTATCCAGTAAGTGATTTACAATAAACATTTTTGTCATGTTGGTGGCTTTTTTTTGTTTCAGAACTGCTTTTTCTTTCTGTAGTGCGATCGCTGGCAGTGGATCGCTTTGAACTTTTTGACTGGGTATTGGACCGTATTGTATGTCTTTCGTCACGGTTATCGATTGCGGCCGTATTTGTCACCTTCTCGAATGTATCGATTTGGGCATGACTATTCACTATAGTACTGAATGCACCATTACTGGGTAATTCTTTCTTTTCTTGGATTAACCAGTTGTCTGCCGAAGTAGTGCATATCAATTTTTATGCGCAAATTGTCCAGTTTACTATTGAAGGACATCACAAGATAGTTTTGTCTCGATAACTGTCTGTTGAACTGTTGAATTTCCAATGTGCTACTCCAAAGTTTGGCTTAGAAGGACCATAAATGTTATTGATATTTGTCGAATGTTTATTCTTCAACAACTTACTGTCAACTAACTGATATATTTTCTAACAAAATAATAGCGAACAAAAGGTAAATTTACATAAAAAAAGATGAAAAGGAAAAAAAATAAAAAGAGTGAGAGAACGTGCATCATAACGTAGAATCCATAACAGGCATCACAATAAGTTTGTTGAACAGTACGTTCACCAAAGACTGATGACTCATATTTTTTAAGCTACAGCCTTTTTCGTTTGCGCTCTTGCCGTTCCCGTCATATTTTGATGCCGTTTATTATCCCTTTCGACTTGAAATTTTTTAATTTTTCCTGATGTCGGTTATTTCTCCCAACAACATTCGTCACGTTAGGTCCAATGCTTTAGTTCTTTGTTAACTTCTTGTTATAGTGATGTTGGTCATCATATGTTATTTCTACCTTAGTGTTTGGCATCCAAAGTCATTCCACGGTCATTCCTAAGTATTTAGCCGAATTTGAAAACTGTACATTTTCGTAAAGTTTCGTAAATTTCACACGCATGTTGATTTAGTTTCATTCACTCTATTACTATTACTATAGCTTCAGCATTTTTGAAGCATAGATATAAACCTATTTGATGGATGCCATTATATTCTTTCACAACTATTTAGTTAATAGGAGGTGGAAGTATCTTCTTCTCGAAATCTTCTTGAAATTATTGCACTACTTCCTTTAATTTTGAAATTTATTTATCAGTGAAGTTGATGTTTTGGGCAGGGAAAATTTTCCGCACTTTTAAGAAATTTAAAAAAAAATATCTAGAATGGTTTGGCAAATAACCTACTAAAACAAGGTGTTTCAAAATTTTGTCACAGGTGCAGTCCACTAATTTGTAAACACGCATGCATATTTCAATGATACATGAAAAGTTATTCCGATTGTGCTGTATGATATTTTCGACCAATTTTCTCCAAAAAGTTCTAATCACAATTAAAAATAACGCATAAGCAACCAAGACCAACCGAGGGAAAAGAATTCCAATAAAAACCAGATAACCGTAAAAAAAAATTCCAACATCCGAAAATATATGATAACAACAACAAAATGGTTACACTAAAACCACTTTGCAAAGGTGGGAAACGATATAATTTTGTTGCAAGATTACGAGTATCTCTTATCTCGATTTTTCTTTTTGTGGGGGGATACTATATGTATTAGAAGGTATATATGTATTGTAAACGAATTTAACTAAATTTTATCGTCGATCGATTTTTACGAGATTTCCGTGTTGTTAGAAGCATAAATTTAGATAATTCATCAATATAATATATAAGCACATATACCCACCCCCAAAATATTTTAATTAAATTAAAAAAAAAATTCGAAATTATATTGTCGTATGAAAGTTAGCGAAACCTCTTAATTACTCTTAGCTGTTCGTCATACACACAAAATTTTGTTGTCTCCATCGTTATATATTCACATATACGGAATATTGTCGATGATTTACTTTGTTGTGGTTTACCAATTTTGGGGTTTTTGACATTATCACAAAGTTTCTTCCTCGTCTTATTTAAAAAAAAAAAATATTAATTAGCTTTACCTAACAATATATGTGACATTTGTAACCATCCATTTATATTTTGGTTTTGGTGGAAAACCTTTAAATTATTACATATTCTTGAAAATCTCAACAAGTTAGGACGTTTTTTTTTTTTATAATCCGTTGCCAAATGATCTTGTTAATTTTTCGCCTTGATACACCTATAAAATATTACATCGTTTAGTGGCGATTATACTGAGCTTTTTCCGTAATGTCAACTACCTCTAAATCGGGACACTTGATTTTGGCAAATCGCTCAACTGTTCCTTATTTTCTCTTTAGATATGATAATTGACTCCTATTTAACTTGATAGGCTAACAACTGCCATTTGTGTCGTTCGATAAGACGCATTTTTATAAAAAATATATCTTTTGATTCTCTTATCAGCAATTCAAGAGCCTGAACTATTACTGTGTTGGCACAACATTGATGTCTCATATTTTTACAATGGCTTTCTGTGTCAAGGCTTTAACATAAGCTTCCTGTCGGATAATCGTCTATAATTAGGATTGGAAAACAACCTGTTAGCATTTGTTTCCTATTGACAACAGAATGTAAGTTCTGAGTCGACCTTCGCTTTCTTTAGTAGTTAAGCATACGATACTACTTATTTCGAGCGCATTCGGTTGAGTTGGATGTTTCCGATTTTTTTCCAACTGTTTTGGTGCTAGTTTTTGCCATTGTGGTTTATCTCCTACCACTTTTTCCTGCAGTGTTCTTTCTGGTTCTAAGACTTCCACCAGATTTATCAAAGTACACACATTTCTATTTGCCTAACTGAGGGTCAGTCTGGTTCAGTAAATGTATCTTAATTTTAGCAATATCTGGTTTCGTACTTACCAGGAATCTCAAATCGCTGGAGCATACATTCTCCGTTAATACGTGAAGATCCGTCTCGAGTTAGCGATCCGCATCCTCATGATCCTCTTTCAGAGTCACTTCAGATTTTCGAAATTCCTCACTGGGTTCGACAAACTCCTTATGGAATAGTATAATCAACCGAACCTGCCTCTTTATTTTGCCATGCACATTGTTCCTATTCTTTACATATTTGAACAGGTTGTTTATCTTATTTTTGAATGCAGATAGTTTCAAAAGTCTCGGACGTATAAACTAAATTATTTTACCTTTTTTTACCTCATTTAGATGGAAATGAGAGGAAATGAGAGAGGAAATGAGAGAGCCCCAGATATATGTTGCTTCAATCTGCCACCCGAGAACGCGCATCCAGTATCATTGACATCATATAGTTTTTTGACAGCGAGTCCGGCTCCATTGTATCAGCTTGGTGAATAAGCGACACCGCAAAATAATTATTGGTAAGCCGATTTTGGGGGAAAATCTTTGCAGTGACATACTGGACAGATCCAACGAGTTTAAAAGCTAAATTGAATGATTTACCATCGTGTTCGCTGCTTTCAATCGATTTGTCCGTAACAGACTCACCCGTAATTTGTTTGTGAATTGCGTAGTTGGCAACATTGCAAATTTTCATAGCCTTTGGAGGTGGTTTTTGTAATTGATGGCTATTTGTAAAAAAAACTATCCGATTTTGAAATTTGTGACTGACGCATTGCACTGCACATGAACGCACATAATAGTCTTTATTGTGGCTTTCGATTCATGTTTCCGAAGATGCAATGCTTTTGGGGTAAGCGTTGACTTCATGAGCTGGTGTTGTTATTGGTGTAATTGGTAAAGTCGGTTAAAAATGAGAGTTCCACAAACTGATTTTGCATTTGCTCGAAAATCTTAAAGAGTTTAATAACAGATAAAAAGTTTGCAAGTTTGCATCGTTTTCGCCGTGTGACAACTTTTTGAAATGCTACATGTATTAGCTGAATTGAAGCGCTGTTCGTCCACTTTGCAATAATTTAGCCACAATATTTGATGACGTAAGAGCCAAAAATATTTCATTTCGAGAGAGAATTTGAGGTATTAGCAGACTGATTAGGGCATTGTAACGAAATAAAATACTTCCCGTTAATATTCCGTTTACAGAATATAAGCACTGCGGTTTCTGGGCGGTATTTTATTAAACTGCTTAGACACAAGGTTGCTTGCAATTATCAATATATCTCCTGCGATTTGCAGGAAAAAAGAGCTTTTCCTGTAAATCGCAAAACCCTTTACAAAACTCAATCCCTAGCGGTTCTAAAGAAGATTCCAAATGAAATCATCAATCACAACTATCAGGCTTTCCGGTATTAAGAATATTTGGATCAAGTAAATCGTGTTAAACCAACTTCTGTTTTCACTGTCCTGCAGATCTCGTCATATCGAATTGCCTAATTTAAATCTTGTCCTTTCCACATCTTTAACGCAAAATTTATTTACTCAAACGCACTGTTTACCTTCGTTAGCGCATATGCGGATTACGAAAACACTAGATGGCTCCAAAACAGCTTTACTGGGCGCATCATGTCTAATTACGTGAACATTTTTATTTTGAATTGTAACACTTGTAAGATGTTTGCATTTGAATCTAAGCGGTCATTTCAGAAGTAGATTTCTTTGGGCTCTATCTACGCTCAAAGCGAGCTAATTCTTATATGGTCATAGTACCAGACCATTATTCAAAATTTGTCGTAGTAAAATCTGTTTGTGAAAAAAGCAGTTTACTTCCTGTTTTAAGCTCGTCTTAATGTTTAAAAGGCTTAGGTTAGGTTAGGTTTAGGTGGCCATGATACAGGGGCGTAGCATATACACAAAAACGTGAATATCCCTAACACTCACTCCGCTGAGGTCTGTGAGATCACACAGAATAAAAGCTCTTAGGAACTGAAGCCTATACTGAGCCAGGCTAGGACAGGTGCAGAGATAGTGGAGAATAGTTTCCTCCTCCTCTTCATCCATGCAACCACGACAGTAATTATGAGAGAGAACACCAAGTCTACTTGCATGCTTACTAATGAGGCAGTGTCAAATGATGGCACTTACAATTTTACCAATACTACATCGCTTCATAGATATTAGTTGGTAAGACCTAATTATGTCAAGTATAGGCCAAATCTGACGCATAATAACGCATGCGTTATGCTTTGACCACCTTTCATTTGTGATTTTATATGCTTCTTCCTTAAGAAGTAGCTTACACGTAGAAAGTGGTACCACAATCTCAGCCTTACTTGGTAATATGTGACAGGAGGTACCCAGTCTAGCGAGTCCATCGTCGTTTATATCCCTCGTTACATTAAAATGCCCTTGCACCCACGTGTAAGATGGATGTTTAACTGTTCAGCCATCTCGTCAAAAGATGAAAGACAGTTCCGGGTTACTTTTGACATAAGAACACCTGATTGTAGGACCTTGATTGCAACCTGACTGTCCGTAAAAATGCCAATATCCCTTAAAGAAAATTCATTATACTTCATCCAATCTATGGCCTCCTTAATTGCAATGAGCTCCGCCTAAAGGAAGGCAAAAGAGAAGTTTAGTTTTAGTTCCTTGCAAAAAACCCCACACCCAGCTTTACCATCCATCCTCGAGCCATCTTTCAAAAAATTAGTGGCATAGGGCTTCATAACTGGTTCACTCGTCCAGTCCCCTCTGGAGGGAGTATCAGTATAAATGTACCCTCGAGGTAGGATGACGGGATGCTGTACAAGCAGCCATCTATTTGTCAAAAAAATCAAGAGGTATAAGATGAATGAAATTCTCCAGTGCTTGAGTGGAAGTGCTCATAACTGCACCAATAATACACAGGGTGGCATTTCTTTTAACTTCCATCAACAACTTTTGGTTAGCCTCAGTACTTGGAGCTGGCTACCAAACAGAGCTCCGTACATGGTCTAACTACAAAGGTGTAAGAGGTGAACGATACGGGGATTAAGGCTCCATCCTTTCCCAATGGTATTTTTAATGGAGTATAGCTACAGTAGCTTTCTTTACTCTTTCCAAAATATTAGGCTTCCAATTCAGTTTGTGGCCCAGAATAACACCCAAGAAATTTACTTTATCAGTGATTTTCAAACCAACTCCATTAAGAGTGGGAGAGTCAAAAAAGAGAAGTTTATACTTCCTGGAACAAATAACTACTTCAGTTTTAAGTGGATTAACATTTAGACCGCACCTATTGGTCCATTTGATAAGATTACCAAGGGCATTCTGCATGAGATCTCTCAGGATACTTGGGTATTTACCGGAAATACCAATTGCAACGCCGTCCACATAAGCAACCACTTTAAAGCCATTCCCGGTCAGGTTTAGTAACTGGCTATATATGACCAAGTTCCAAAGAAGGGGGATAATACACTTTCTTACGGTGTACCTCTACACACAAATCTACGGACGAATGCTTCACCAAAATTAGCCAAAATAACCCTGCTCCTAAGCATCTGATCAATTCAGCAACCTAGTGATACATCCACCCCCAAATCTGAGAGTGCCTGCGTGATTGCCTCAGGTTTGACATTGCTAAAGGCGCCTTCTATATACAAAAAGTCACCAGAGAGAATTCCTTACGGTCGAGCGGTACGGTCGATAGGGCATATGAGGAAGTGTAAGCTTACTGAGATGCAGACAACTTAACCGGCACAATCGAGCTTCTAATATAAGCTTCTATTAGCCTCTCCAAAGTTTTTAATAGAAAAGATAAGCTAATTAGTCTAAGGTCTTTTGGATCTTAGTGAAAGCGTTGTCCCGCCTTAGATATGAAAATAACTTTTACTGCAGTTCATTTTTTTGGAATGTGACATAGTTCCAGGCTACTTTTGAAGATCACCTCAAGCCAGGGAACCGTTAAATCAGAGGTCTTTTGAATATAAGCTGGAATAATGCCATCCGGATCGGCTGACTTAAACGGCTTAAAACTGTTTGCTGACCGCAGGATATTCATCCTGCTGACAATCTTCACAACAAGCCCACAAACCGTATTAGCCCTTGGCAGAACAAGCGGAGACTCGGAACAGCCCGGAAAATGCGCTTCCTGTAGAAGATCCAAAGATTCCGCTCCCGTTGTAGTCCACATACCATCAAGTTGAAGATAATTTGGAATGGCAGGACAAGTTGATAAAACCTTACGTAGCCTAGCTGCTTCAGAAAACCCTTGTATATTTTCACAGAATTACCTCCAGGATCTGCATTCCTTAATTTATATTTATAAAGTTTGAGGACTTCCCTATAGGGTCCCAGTCCACGTCAAGTTCTCTTCGCAATTTTGAAGGGTATCTTGCATTCCAGATGCATTGCTTGTAGTTCCTTGAACCACCACAAAAGGCGAAATTTATCCTTACGCCTCCTGGGAGGACACAAACCTGAAATAGCTTCATAGAAAGCATTAGACATCCTATCGACCAAAATATCTAATTTCTGTGTAGATTTGATTGATTCAGGAACCAGAAGAGATAAGGAATTACCTAAAATAGTTTTAAAGGTATCCCAGTTGGTTTCTCCCCTGTTTCTAAAAGCTGGAGTCGTGGATCACTTTTTTCCAATCTTTACTGCAGATAGCAAAGATCAGAAAAGGAGTGTTCATCAGACTCCTTCCTTATGATAATGCAAATAAAGCATTGACATAGAAATCTCAAAGTTAAATAGTTTGATCAACAGTATGAATTATGACCTGTTGGTAAATTAAGTTAATGTCCGCTGATAATAGTCTAACAGATCGTTTTTAAACTTTTATAGATTAAAAGGATCTATTGAACACTCCTCGAAGAATATTATACAATTCATTTTTTTTTTAATTAAGCTAAGCTTAGGTGGCTTAATAAAGGATGGCTTAATAATATTACTGGTTCCCCAAATACACTTTGAGTAATTCAATACAAAAGAGTAGCCTCGCATGAAGTAATTTTGAAATGTTGATCTTCTATTGAAAACTACTCGAGGATTTATGGTACTTTTCCACCGACCAGTTTTTAAATTCGTTAAATTTACTATTGTGGGTTTGGTTTCATTAGGCCCGAAGCATATATAGGCCTCCAGGTTTTTAGCAAATGTCATCAGGTTTTTCTTTTGCACTTTTAAGCTCATCTTCGGTCGTTTGTTTTGATTTAAGGAATTGGCATTTTCCTCTTTTATTTTATGCCTTCTAAAGCAAGTATTCGGTACCCTTAATTGCAGTTACAGTACAAAAGAATTTTCCAATTGTTTTGGTTTTTACTTCTTTAACGAGTACATTAGGTTTGTTACACTTTCCATTTAAAAAAGATTTGTCTTGCGAGGCACAACTTTTTTGACACTTATTCCGTGCTTTTCTCCTTTCTTTTATTTTTATTGGATATATCAATAAATTTTATTTTCTAGATACTGTTCTTGGAGTACTTTTCCCAAAGTACCATTTGTATGATATGTAGGAGTTTATCCAAATCAACTTCTATTTCATTTATGCTTTTGATTGTCACCTGTACCTGTGTAATTCCCTTGTGAATTACGCCTAAATGTTTATAAATTGAGCCTTAATGACGAATAGGAGGAAAACGGTTTTCACGTGAGAGTTAGTTCCAACCTCCTTCTATAATCATACGTGACGTCAAATTTGTTGTAATGGGTAACATTGTGTCGCTTGGAGCTAAATCATTTTGAGGAACCAGAACCAGATAGCCTCGATACCTTTTTGATATCAATTTTGAATTATTGGAATTACGGGCCAGCGTTCCTTCCGTTTATTGCGTTCTGTTACATAATCCTTTTTGCAGGTTAGGACTTTTTAAAAGCCTTTTTCAAAGCCAGAATATAAGGAAGCATTCCAGAAGATGTTTGGGCAATTAGAAATTCAATCGAAAAATTAAATGAATCGATGTAATCCTCGCTTACTATGGCTTTCACTGCGCATATTTGCAGTGTTTGTTGTATAAAATGTTTCCAAAGTCGGCTATTCTTCATTAATCGTTCCATAATAGCCGTGCGTGTTTCCTTCGGGACAACTAAAAGCGTACGTCTGAAAACACCTCTTCGTAAAACAACATTACCTTCAAATGGTTCTATCCAGAACGTAAAACTAAGCGTATTGTGATGCTTAATCATCCGCCGAAAGCAAATGAATTGGTTGACGATACGTTTGACCGTTAACTTTAAAGGTGTATGTTCCAGTTTCCGGTATGTTATCCAATTTTGCACCTATCGAAGATCATTGCTATACGATCCCATGTTAGTCGGAATCAATTGTAACAGAACTTTTTTTTTAAATTCGAGGTATTCTAGCTGAACTTTGGTTTTATCTGAGCAACTCAATATTTTGCGCATCTCATAAGATACCACCCCATCATATCCTAGAAAACTGTCTGTCATCGGGAAAAACAACTGTCTGCGGCAATTTTCGATGATGACTTTTTACTTTTTTTGCATTATTATTGTCGCATCCCATTACTTTTCATTTACCTTTCATTTACATTTCAATCGGCAATTTTAGCATTGAATGGTAAAAGCTCAAACCTTTGATCCAAGCATAACTACAAACAATATTGGTACACATCGACAAATACCATTTTTTTTTGTTAAAGTGAATTTTCATTTTAATGGTTTTTCCTGTTATTTATCCCACATTTTGTATTTCAATTGTTTGCAATTTTTGTTATGTCCCCAGGATAATAAATTGCTATGAATTAATTTTAAAGCTCATCTCATTTAGTCCTTTTAAAAGGTTTTATATTATATTCTCGTTTCATATATAGTGACGGACTCGACTTGGAGGGAGAAATGCAACAAAAAAAATACGAAAAAGGTTACACTGATTTAGTGACACTCATATCGTTTGTTACAGTCACTTAATTATAACCGTCGGTGGTTGATGGCGTATCGTATAATTTGTGAATTGTTGTCTCTTTGTATATAGCTTTAATTGTTGTACATCTTTATAGGATTTTTGTTGGAAGATAATTTATGTGTGTGTATGTAGGGAGTGGGATTGGCTGTTTACAAAACAACAAAAAATCTGGGTATTATTATACAGGAGCTATATTTTGTAACCAGGAATACAAATTTTACTTAATCATGTCGTCTATTTGTATACGTACACAAAAAACAGAAGGGACATAGTTACTCCATACATAAACTACATAAACCAAATGTTTGATACTGTTTCTTTGGGCGAGGATTATGTAATTACAGTTTTTGCACTACTTTCAATTTTTGCGCCTAAATGACGGTTCATGAACTTTGTTATAATTTAGAATAATTGCTAATTCCATCAAACGTTTTCAAGAATTGCATTATTATAAAAAATTGCATTATTTAATGAGCCTTGCACATTACACTAAATTAAAGAAATCCTGTAATTGTAAAGTGCCGGATCAAAACTATTGAAAACTAATCGATCATGATTTTGACACTGGGAAGGAACCATATGTTCAATTCGATATTAGAATTAGAAAAAAAAATTCAACGATTCCTTAATATTTCGATTAGAAATATCCTTCGTGCTTCACTGATATACATCAATCACGATAATTCAAAAATCATTCAATGTATCAATCATGCAGCAAAATTAATATTAAAAATCAAAAAGAAAAAAAAAATCGAAGATTCTTCATTGAATCAAAAATTCCGATCACAACATTTTTTTCTAATATATAAACTTCCATTAGACGGTTGGAAATGGAGGAAAACTTTTATAAAATAAACGCCACAACCAGAGAAAGAAATCTGATTTTTTTTTTCTCTCTTTTGTTTGCGTCCTTTTTATCTTCATATATACACATGTTTCGAATAATAAATTCATTTTTGTTATGTTATGTTTTTCCTATTTCCGTTTTGCAGGACTTTATTTTTTTTTTTTTTTTTGCAATTATTTTTTTATGAGGGAAAGGAAGTTTGCTTTATATAAAATGGTATTAGATGTAGAGGAAGTAGCGAAAAAAGGTTAACGGGAAACTTTTGCGAGGAATGCTTATATAATTTTGCTCGGCAAATGTTTTCCGGTGTTAGAGTAACGCATACAATATTAAATTTTGTCTAGAGTATAATGAGATCTAATTTTACTATTACTATTTATCTCCTTTGAATGTTTATGTTAGACTTTGAACGAATATTAAAATTTAAAGTACAATTGTGCCTAATATAAGTATGAGAAAAAGTGAAATTTTCTCAAATTTCACCTGAATTCAAAAAAACAATGATTCAAAATTGTTTAGCAAAAGTTAATCAAGATTATTGCAGAAAATATGAAGCGTAAGCCTTTATTTTATTTTAATATCGGTAGTGCACAAATGTTAAATTTAAAGGGAATTTATAAATGACTTGCTAAGGGATGCAGCCCTGCGTTTAATCACAAAAATTTTAGTAACTGATTTAAACTGTATTGAAGCCAAATAAATGTTTATAATGGGTCATGCAAATTGGCCACCTAAACCCTTTTAAATTGCGAGCTTTTGGTTGGATCTACGCTATTACATTTCCATCTGGAGTAAAAAAAATGTACTACCAATTGATTTTGAGGGTAAAAATCATAACGTGGTTCAATGAATTGAATTATTTGATTCGGAAGATTAATTTGGCTATTAGTAAAAGGTCGATGGAGCGAAAAATGTAAAAATTAAACTTCCATAAATATATATAGCACCTTTTGCGGCAGATTTACAAATTGACGGTTATATGTTATGATATATTTTCATCAACGGTTCATATACATCCAAACCTTAATCCAATTCAGAAATTTTAGTATTAAAAGGGTTTTATGAGGAATGAACCGGCCGAATTATTAATTATATTGCCTAAGATCAAGCCTGAGTTCGAACGAAAAAGATACACAGTCCATTAATACATTTTATACAACATGTTGTTACAGCAACAACAACATGTTGTACGACATGTTGTTACAACAACCACAAAGTGATGTTAAAAGAACAACAACAACAACATGTTGTTAATACAACAACAACAGCAACAACATGTTACAACAACAGCAACAATATGTTACAACAACAACAACATGTTGTTACAAGAACAACAATATGTTGTCAAAACAACAATAACACGTTGGCAACATGTTGTAACAACAACAACAACATGTTGTACAAAAAACAAAAACATGTTGCCAGCATGTTGTTGTGGTTTTTGTAAAATGTTGTACAACGTGTTATTGTTGTTGTAACAACAAGTTGTATAACATGTTTTTGTTGTTGTAACAATAAGCTGGATAACATGTTGTTCTGGTTATGTTGCTGTAACAAAATGTTGTACAGCAATACCATCCCTCTCTATCTCTCTGGCTTTCACATCCCATGACGGGAATTTGCCGCCCGCACTAAGATCCTCCATCCATCTCGGTCCATCGTTCTTGTCCTCCAGTTTCGACATCCTAATGCATGTAGATCTTGTTCGACGTCGTCACAGCGCAATCTTTACTTTATTGGTCGTTCGTTGCTGTGGAGATCGTGTAACGTGGCCGAGTCATCTAACTCGATTGGATTTGATGAGTCCGATAATATCGCAGCCTCCAAGAAGTTGCCTTATCTCGTGATTCATACAAATCCAATATTCGCTGTTTGCGACTTTGATTGGACCAGAGGTTGAGCAAATGACCTTCCTTGCGAAGATAGATAACAATCTACAATCGTTAGAGGTCATGGACCAGCTCTCGCTTCCGAAAGCCAGCACAGGTCTTATGAGTGCTTTATGAAGTGCGAGCCTGCACGACTGCGACATATAGTTAGATTGCAATAATTTCGATTGGGCGTAGAAAACTCGTTGTCCGGCAGCGATTCGGACTTTTATTTCGAGGTATTTAAAGTTTTCGACGCTATCAAAGTTATGGTCGCCAATTCCAAGATTTACCATGGAGATGTCTTCGGCCAAAAAGCACGATATCATCTGCATATCCAAGAATTTGGCCTGATTTATCAAATATACAACGCGAAGTTTCAATGTTCCTTTTTCTCACTACGTACTCAAGCGCCAAGTTGAACAGCATAGGCGCGAGTGCATCTCCCTGTCTAACACTAGATGTTATTTAAAAGGGGTCTGACACAGCTCCCTCAATTACGATTCTACATACAGACCCAGAGGTTGTTAATTTGCACAGAGAAACGAGTTTCTCTGGAATTTCTGTAGGCATATGAGCGCGGCCCATAAGTTTTCTCGGTTTAAACTGTCATATGTCTGTCTAAAGTCTATATACAGTTGGTGTATGGGTACGTTGTACTCCCAACATTTTTTCAAGATCATTCTCATGGTAAAACATTGGTCAGTGGTCGATCGGTTGGGACGAGAACCACATTGATAGTCGCCAATAGTGTTTTCGGTGAGAGGGATGAGTCTGGCAAGTACAACATTAGCCAATACTTTGTAAGCAGTGCTTAACAGAGCGATACCACGATAGTTTCCACATTTAAGACGGTCTCTTTTTTTGTGCAGCGGACATATGAGTGTGGATTGTGCAGCCTTCCAATTCTCCGGCAACTCTTCTTGGTCTCAAATAGAGATGATGAGATCGTATAGATTTGTTGCAAGAGTAGCGCCTCCACGCTTAATCAATTCTCCGTCGAGACCGTGTGCCTTCCCATTTTTTAATCTCCTAATAGCTGCATCTACTTCCTCTACTGTGGGATATTCAACAAGGACCTTTTCACCTGGAGGAGCTATTGCTCTAATGGGGGTCACTTCATCGTTCCGATTCAGCAGATTTTGAAAGTAGGTTTGCCATACTGAGGGATCATCAGCCACGTTTGTTCTCAGCTCTTTATTTCTGTCTTTGATGGCTTTACTTCTTGGGTGGAAGTCTTTAGTTAGATTTCTGGCGTTAGCAAAACAGTCCCTTGAGTTTTCTATTTCCGCCTGAAAGCTGAAGTTTTCGATGCAAGATCTCATATCATCGTGCTTCTTTAGTCGTAGCTTTCCTAGCGCGGAGATATTCTGCTAGAGTTGCGAGCCAACCATTTTTCACGAAGCTTTCGTTGTTTTTCGCCGACCTTCGGCATTGATCATCGAGCCAAACATTGCAGGACCTCGGGGGCCTTCTTCCGATGGAACTTTGCGCCGCGGTGGTTATGGCTGACTGTATAGCGTGCCACTGCTCCTGAATGTTAGGAGGAGCTTCTTCGTTGTTATTGGGCCGGTCTAAATAATTAGTGACAGCTGATTGGTAACTCTGCAGTGACCCTTGGTCTTTTAAAGCATCGAAATTCTATCGGTTTTTGGTGCTTGTCTGTTGAATGTAAATGACAGTTTGCACTTATACTTAAATATGACAAGCACATGATCGCTGTCAATGTCTGCACCCCTGTAAGATCTGACGTCAGATATGCTGGTGGAGTGTCTCTTAGACACCATGACGTGATCGGTTTGGTTTTCTGTTCTTCCATCATTCGATCTCCACGTTACTTTGTGGATTATCTTGTGTGAGAAAAACGTACTTGATACAACTAAGTTGTACGTTATTGCTAGGTCGGACTACCATCCCAATTGGTAGTATTCCACTGGATGACCTCTACTAGGTTTCACAATAAATTTTTGAACAATGTCTAAAACAGCTTGTTCTTCCCACTTCAACAAATTCTCACGTTTGAACTCGGATCTTCAATCAAAAATCCCAAAATGAACATTAGCTTTGTTCATCCTACGTATGTTTAGCAAATTTTGTTTCGATTACTTTAGTAGTAACCTTGTTAGAGCTCACCCAGTGAAACTCTTCACCTTTGGATGTTGCTTTAGTTCCCATAGTAAACATCACCTAACTTTGAACTCGAGGACTCGATCGACTTAAAACTTGGTACACTTTCTATTTATGACACTAATAGACAGTGTTTCAAGTTTCAAGTTGCAAGGTCGTTTTTTTCCTTAGATAAATATTTTTACACAAATCACTTCCTTGGAAAGCATCTACGCATTTCAAAATATTGTGTTCCTAGGTTTTGTACTGCCAGCAGGCTTAATAATTGGAAATTTAGTAAACAAGCATTACCCATTCTTTGGTTGTTTCCATTCTTACATTTTGGAAAAATACCTGCAGGTGTTCGATAAAGGTTTTTCGATCACGAGCAGACTATAATTAGTCTTGTCCTTTCCTCGTTTAGTTCCACGAACCAAAGAATTTTTTTTTAATTCATTTTAAAAAATTTCGACCTTCCATCGGACACCGTGTTGAAGTACATATTTGTCTCCATCATTACAAGTTTTATAAACTTTACCACCTTTCAACTTGTAACTAGACCCTAGCTGATGTGAAATTGCAAGACGTAAGAAATGATTTGTGGTTTTAAAAAAAAAGCTGCATTTATCAAGGTACATTTATAAATTCAAAAAAAATTATTTAACACCAAAATTAAATGAAAAAATCGTTACACTAACAAAATACGTCCATGCACTAAGTATATCAACTATAGTCAAAAGCAATCAGTATTTCGTCAGGTGGAACGCTCCAACATTCGTACTTTAGTTTGGTATTGGTGGAATACCTCTAACCAGTATTTTGCATTCAGTATAACAAAATTTCAAATTTTTCATGCTTGAGCCTTTGAGAGGGATTAGAACCTGCTTTAAAGATTAAGTGTCGTGAAATATTGATTTTTGAAAGTACTCCATTTATCTTAGAAATCGGGTAGCTGTTAGGAATTGTGATAGAGTTGAGTTTCCGGAGTTGCATCCGATATTTTTTTTATCTAGATGCGTCTTCTTTTTCTGCGACGATCCAAACTGTAGAATTATATGATAACATAAAGGACTTATAATTGTTTCTCTAAGCCGTTCACTGACATGTTTTCCAATCATGGGTTTTATTGCCATCGGGTAAGAATATGCTTTAGAGTAAACCGGCGTGTCTGTGAGTGTCCATATTTCACCCTTGATTCTTGTCGTTTCTGTAAGTTTCTTTTCATGGTCGGAAAATAGTTCAGGCATTTGCTCATAATTTGGTTTACGTCTTCTGTAAGCTTCTGTCTAAGAGAAATTATGATATCTGGGTAAATGGTCATATGACCTTCGTTAGTACAAATTATTGCACAGAGCTCTCTTAAAGAATCATCCTCGTTTAGGGAGAATATCGAATTTTATTTTATTCGTATTAGGCCCGGAAATTTTTGTAAAATAACGATGTTATAGTATATGCTACCTCCTATGGAGCTAAGAAAAGTTTTCTGTAAGGAATAGGCTTCCTTCCGTGTTAAGGCTGAAAATAATTTTTGTAGAATTCCATATCTATTAGAAATTTTAATACTTCTCCATTCCCAATTTCATATTGTTGAAAATGAAGCAAAGGATTGATCGGCTAGGTCTTTAAAATTTGCGTCAGTAGTCCTTTCATCAGTTTCTGATTCATAAATAAGTGTATCTTTAGTATAGAATATTTTTGCATCTTATTACGAGGGTGGGTCTATTCGGACAGGTTGAGCAACGCTCGTTTCTGTATAGGCTAATTAGTTGGATGAGGTTGACATCCATTGGTTCTGGTCTAGAGTATTAATTCTGTGGAGATATCAATTGGGGTCAAATTTAATTGGGGTCTACATTTTGGAAAATTGTGTATATAACTTTGTCGAGCCTGCCTCAAATTGGTGGTTGTGATTTACGTAGATTGTGGACAAGCTGGGAGTAGAAAAATTGTTTAAGTAGTGGGAACGGATGAGAACTTGTTTCATGTGCAAATGTTGTCTATTGTGACCGTTTTGCATTTCATAGTCGACATTCAACAATTTCAAGTACAGCTTCAAAAGTTTAGGTAAATTAACCGGTTCCTTGATACTAAGGATTTTCATCCTCGATAACTGGTTAAAAATAAGAGAAGGGTGTTTAGTACACCAACTGATAAAGTTTTCGATTGGTGTTCAAGTGTCTCAACATATCTTTTGACCCAGTCTCAAAAATCATTGGTAAAATTACTAAAATAAAATGTATCGTACCCATACAAATTTTCCATCTGTTTTCCATCGTATAAAAATTTGTTTACCGACATTAAAATAAAGTTTGGTACCTAACATAATGCAAAGTAGTACATAAACGGTTTACAAGCACATAAAAACGTAAAAGCTCTTCAAAAAAATAAATTTTATCAAATTATATAATGTACATATATATACAACTGTATATGTAATTGTTGTTGTTGAGATTCTCATTTGTGTACATAGTCTCGATATACATATAAAAGAGATAGATACGTGTACGCACCTAACCAACGGCGGCAAATACGTGATGGAACGATTGAAGAAGATAAAACATAATAATACTTTACCATCAAGTCGTGGCCTCTTTTTTATATTTGTTTTCCCTATTTCCACCACATTACGAAAAAGTATACAAATGAAAATAATTTTTCGTTGTTGTTAGAAGAGCGAGCTTTTTGACATAATTTTTTATTTTTTTTGTTAATTGTAAACTGACATAAATCTAACACTTTAATTTGGTTTTCTATAAATAAAATTGACAGTAGTTTTTAATCAAGCTTTTGGGTTTCCGCCTAAATAACTTTTGTGAAGTCTTTAAGTTCAATTTATTTTACAGTTTACTTTATTTTACAGTTTAATAATTTAAGTCGTTCTCTAAGTTAAGTGATAACATGAATGTTGTCTACATTTAGGCAGGAAAAATTCCTGCCTACAAATTTCTACATTTGGGAGGTTTTTCCTAGGGTACAATTTAGATGATAAGTGGTTTTATTTTTAATTTGATTGAGTCACTTCAGATATTGAGTTCGGCCATTTACACGACCTAAACTTCGGCCATTTAAACGACAATAATGAGCCTTTTTCTTTTAATGAGCGCATCACCTTTGCACATCATACAATTATGAGCATGAGACTCTCAATCTCAGGATAGTGGATTTATGCCTCATAATGGGCGCCACGGTTACGATGGCCTATTGGCAATCATCCACAGAATTTGCTCGGTCAGAGGTGCAGCTCGGTCATTTGTAGCCACCTTATGACCCAGGGTTGGGCGTGGAATTTGTTGCATCTGACCGAGCCTTGAAAGACCAAAAACTACACTACGCTAGCATCATTTGTCTGCACTTACTAACTGACCCTCCATTTTTCTGCGTTTTAAAGACGGTCATTGTTCGAGATTTTAATATCTTTTTTTTTACCGATATTTCATACAGCGTTCGAAATAATTAAATGACGAAAATGCTCGAAAGTTTTGTTGAACCCCGCATAAGGACAGCGGTAGGTGGTCAATGCGATGCCAGAATCAATCTAAAGGTAAGCTCTTGCGGTATGATTTGCATTCAGATATATAGATTTCTGCTTCATATAAATCAGCGCTCGGAAAGCTTGTTTAAACTTTAGTTGGTTTAAGATTACCTTTACCAGTAATGAATACTTCATGACTACCTTAATTGTGCTGAAATATACGAAATATGAAATTCATTACTGTTTTGGAAGAGCACACCTCCGATTCCAGTAGTAGAGGCATCACACTGGATGTAAAATGGTCTAGTATAATCGGCATTACACAAAATCGGTGAGGTAGCCAAAGCTTCTTTAAGATATTCAAATGCGTTATTTGCTGCCTGAACCCCATATGAACTTCCTATTCTTTTTAATAGATTTGTTAATCGTGCATCCACATCCGAAAAATGTCGGATAAATTGACGGTACTATCAACTTAGACATCCCCATCGCCGTCAATCTAAGTAACGAATTTCCCCAAAATTTCCGGCAAATATAAAATGTTGCAAATAATTCTGCTCTAAACTCCCCTTTTTTAGTCGTACCCTCTTTTGATAAATGATGACCTTTGAAAAGTGCTGTAAGAATATTCCCAGTAGACGGTTTAATATTATCAAAAACTTCATGTAAAACAAAAGAAAGCAATGCATGGAAGCTTGCACAAATAAGATGCATGGAAATCAGCAACTATGAGCAAATGTAAGAATTTGCAAAGAATGCATAGAAATTGACCGTCAGCCTGTTAAAAATTTGTGGAAACATTTTCCCGCTTAGTGCACAGGCAGGTAAAACCACGTTTAATAAAACTATTTGAAGGACAAAAAATGTGCGGGTCATTAACTAGCTCTCCTGGCAAGCGTTGTTTTGCCTAAATAATTATTTTATTCACGCTCTCTATGCATGAAAGACGGAATTTGCACAAAGTGATTACTATGCCGATTTTTGAAAGACACGCAAACGGGACGTTAAGCTTTTGGTAAAACATTCTTGCAGAAAAATTTAACTCTTGGAAAACCTACGGAAAGTTGATCATAGGAGAAACACGGTCTAAGAAGATTGAGCCAAACAATGTTTAGCGATTGTCCTTGTGCCTTGCTTATGCTCATGGTAAACGGGACTCCCATCGAACGGGAAACTGATGGCATTTGAAGTTGAATGGCAGATCTGAACAGATGATTGGAATCCTTGGTATGATTACGTCCTCACTTGCTGAATTGCATGATGATAGCTACGATAATATTAAGCATAAGTTTCTTAACAGAAAATCAGTTTTCAATAACTCTGTGGCGTAGTTCACCGCCTCATGTGCATCGCAAATTGTGTTGATGGATTTGTAAATTTCCAGGCTACAGGGCAATTCCTATAAAAGTTGCTTGTTTATGATAGTAACAGCTTCGTTTCTTGGGACGAAAATTGCTCTTTGGCACAGCCAAACGTGTTCAGTGAAGTGCTGTGACACATTTGGAAACAACGCCTGTGTCAGTTCTTCTTCCAATGGTTTGCATCGTTATGCATCTATCTCGAGGATCCAAAGTAACAGCACGATTTCCTAGTTGAAGTTAATTCTGCGAATTGCTGTGTAGAGGGATCACCGGTGACATGAACTCGCATGTTTGTTGACAGTTCAAGTCTTTGAATACCATTTCAAATATAAGATGATTTAATGCAGGCCTTCATTTTATCTGCCCTCGTTCCACGAGGAATATCCAGCAGCGTATGTCTAAAAGCACCGCCGAACACTATAGTGTTGCCTCCCATTCTGTCAGTGTTATGTCTGAAATCTTTCAAAGTGACATCAAGTTCTTCGAATGTGGTTTTATGGGATATAGTACATTCGTCCCAGACGATGAGCTTGCAATTCTGCAGTGCCTTGGCCTTTGCTGAATTTTTTGAAATGTTACATGTTTGTATCTCAGTGCTTGCCAGATTCAATGGTAATTTGAAAGCCGCATGAGCTGTCCTCTCTTCTATGGAAAATGTAGCTGCAATGCCGGATGAGACAACAGCCAGGTCAATCTCGCTATTTTATCGAACTTTCGCCAAAATAAGATTGATAAGGTAGTCTTCGCCGTACCACCAGGAGCATCCAAGAAAAAATGCTACTTTGCCTTTCAAAAACTGCTCTTGTGATCTTAACGAATGCTTCCTTTTGATTTTTGATCAGTTTTGGTTCATTTTAAGTCCAGCATTATTTCTGCTTGTTCTGGTACAACCTTTCCTTGTTTTCGGCGGTTCCAAGTCTTGTTTCTGGTGCCCCAAGTGCAGTACTTTAGAAGTTGGTTGTAAAGTAGTGTGTGTGCAAACTCATCATGAGTACAAAGCTTGAAGAACAACGTCAGTGTTGTTTCCTGAGGTGCTTGTGCACGTTGAGCATCACTTTCGATCGTGAAGTAGACTCTCTGTCCATCCTCATGGTGAACGCTTAGATGAACCACTGAGGGGTGACGCTCTTTAGTTGGGAATCTAAGTCTTCCCTTTACTGCTTCGTTGCTGCTGATGTATCTTCCTATTTTATACTGATGAATTTCATCCATGTCATTCCGTTTGCTGGTGACTTTGAACACAGCTATGTCTGAGCCTCTGTTGACATACTTACAGACGCACCTTATGCACTTTACCGAATTCAACGTTGATATGCGCATTAAAAACGTTCGTCAAAAGAGGTAAATACGGAACGATCCAAGAGTTGTACACAGAGATTTCTGATCGACGACGACGATATAGTGGACATTCGTCTTGTCCTGTTGGCATGTCTTTAAAAAAACGGCGTGGGAATAGTGAAAATTCCGTCTTTGATGCATGAATAACGTAGATTTATGGATCCCAAGGTCCGTGGACCATGTTTATCGTTACACTTGTGAAAAATTGTAGATCTTCTTGCTGATTCGGGACTTCTGCCCTTATGTGATCATCTAATAAGAATTGTCGACATGAATGAGTTCTCGCTTTTGCCACTGTATGGTGTACACGTGACATTGAACGCCATCAAAAGTCTTTATATTTTTGATGAGATCATCAGTGTTTTAAGCTGTTAGTGAAACACTCTTGCAGACCTATCGTGACGATTCCGTGATTTTTGCCCATTCAACAGTTCCTGCTGTATTTCTGGCCAATTCCGACTGCTATGAAGGTGATAAAAAAGGCCGGTCTATTATAGTTCCTGACATAGGTCATGGCATCATGAGCACGCTCGTGCATGTACCTAGGACCCCCAATGAAGCTCGAAGACAAGATTATTAACGGGCCAATGTCGGCTACATTTCCATCGTTGATTACGGCATCGCTCAAATACGCATACTATTACACTCTAAGTGTCCTTTGATATAGTAGGATGTACGTCAGTCTTTTAAACTCTTTCTAGGCATACATATTCGCGATAAATTGATGAAATAGGTCCTTGTTTCTCAAAAAAATGTTGGAGCTGGAAGAGCGTATGATCATCATGTATGCGTAGCTAAAAAGTCCATGGCAGAAATCTTCTTTGTTTGTGGCATTCCTGTAATCGGGTTCCTTTGTAGCAGTTCAAAATGCTTATCCATCCTCCCACTGCTAGAATAGGAGCGGATACTGTAAGGTATCGTAGGACCTGTGTATGTAGGTGGGAATTCTCTGAACGGTGTCACTTCTGTTTTCTAAAACTATATCTCTTGCTCCATGTGTATCACCCAACATGATGACAGCCACTTCTGGTGTTGTCGATGCATAGAAGCTCTTTCATGCTCACACTGTGGGGTTTTGTCCACTATAGACTACTTTCAATTCTGGGCCCCATCATTTCCATATGGCTGATTTGAAGCTGCAAACGTTGAAGTTGTGCTGATGCAGAATGTCTTGTAACTAAAAGACCATTGCTTGCTTTCTTTGTGGAACATTTCCGCAACGCTGGCCTGATTGTAAGATCTCCAACAAAATATACTTGCAAATTTAGGCTTTTCGTTTGGTAATGGATGTAGACTGCCAATGCGGTGTTATACTTGACCCTGCATCTTGAATTTCGGCATGGTTCCTAGCTCTCTAAATTCTTTGGTTGTGCCAAAAGATATCATCTGGGAACAGTTGTTGCACCGTCTGATGTTTTCCAGCAAATGTTTATCTTCCGTTGACTGGCTAAGAAGAAAAGTAAGTTGGGGCTCGGGAGGATCCAATAACTCTTGAAATTGAACCGTTTCTCCGCTACACATTCCTGCAGTTTCATCTTTCCATTTATGTGCCTTACGGTGTAGGCATATAACAGACATTGATCCAATGATGCACAAAGGATCAGAGGCATAATCTACTGATGGGTCGTAATTTAAAGCTGCATTTTGTAAATTTCTTCAGATACAAATTCTAAATCATTCTTCAGATACCAATTCTAAATTATGTGATGCCGTCTGTATTCTGTTTCAGGGGTAGTCTCCGCCACTCTGGTTACTTATTACGTTTATCTGTCTTGTATCTGTGTGGGTTTTTCTTCAGAGGTAGCCTCTGATTCTCTTGTTATTTGATGCCTTTTTCTGTCTTGCTTTTATGTGGATTCACTTTCAGGGGTGGCTCCTACTACTCTGGTTACACGATGTCTTTCTCTGTCTTGCATCAGCCTAGATTCTTATTAGGGTGTGGTTTCGTCTTGACTTTTTTTCGATTAATTTCTTAGTTTTCTCTTTGTCTTGTCGCAAGACCTTTCTTCAAAGAGGCTATGGCATAATTTTTAAACAAATTTGTAATTTACAGCCTACTTCGTTAGGGTTAGTTAAAGTTTTGGAAATATGTTAAAATTAATTAAGGCAAACTATTTGATATTTTAAAATTCGGGCTTCACAGGCGTTCAGGACTAGAAAACGTCCTTCTATTGTACAAACTTCAGACCACTGCGTGCGATAATTTTAAACCTCTACCTGGACTTAGAAAGCTCATTTACGCTTTTTATTTAAATTATACAAAATAAAGTTTAACAACTACATTTCGTGACTATTTAAAAAGTTATATTCTTCATACTTGTAAAAGCTTTCGGTTCATTAAAAATATTTTACCATACAGATTGATAATAAAGAATAAAAATTTACTTGAAGCTTGTGGATCAAAGTTTAAATAGTTCTATAGTGTGGTTATAAGCCTCGTATGCTTTTAAAAGTTTATCAAATATAACATAAATCACATGCAGCTTCGCCATTTTAGAGCACAAAATTATAGGTTAAAATATTAATTACATTTATGTTAAAAATATTTTTTAAATGAATAGCAATGAAAGGGTTTATTTAAGTCAGTATCATTTAAAAATTAAGCCTTCTTCTAAAAAGGCTTTTGTTTAAAAATAATTTTAGACTACAAAAAAATGTATATTTAAAATATTTGCATGAAGCTTTCAAAATTATGTACGCTACGTTTTTAGGGCTTTAATTCAAAAATAAAACTAGCAAGAATACGATTTTTTCAAACATTTTGATTTAAAAGTTTTAAACCTAATCCTTAACTCCTTAAGCTTTGGCTGGCACTCCATTTAAGGAAATTTTTAAATTCAAAACATTGCTTAATGACATATCTCCTACGATACAGAAATGTGATTAAAATTACCACAAATGTTTACCCAAGACAGATAACCTTACAAGCGTGATTGTAGTGGGTGCAACAAATTCATACTAAAGATTAAAGTTAAGATTGATATTGACATAAATTTATATATTTGTAGGAGTAAGTCGTACACTCTTATCGCTATTTGTAAGAAAAGAGTAGATTTTTGCAATTTTTTTTTT
The DNA here is from genome assembly GCA_963556175.1 of Tipula confusa. NCBI lineage: Eukaryota > Metazoa > Arthropoda > Insecta > Diptera > Tipulidae > Tipula > Tipula confusa. The sequence goes on from OY744477.1 coordinate 115,507,105, forward strand.
TTTTTTTGCTAACAAGCAATAAGAAAATTGCTAATTACATTATTATTAGTTAAAGTGGAAAAAATATATAAAAATTATATTTGACGTCAATCAAATAATTGGTTTAGTTCGTCTTCGTCGTTCGATACGGTTATTAAAATGTAACTTGGAAAATTATTTGGGAGGGGAATGGGACACGATATTTCACAGAAAATTAGTATTTATGTCGACATATTATTTGATTGGAATTAGGTTGAATCGAACTGGACTGTGCAAAGGGTGAAATAAGGAGGTAAGAGATAATTTTTGTGAGGCACATCTTTTTTATAATTAATCATGGAAGTGAAAAATGAAAATTATTAATTAGATGTCATTTGTAAGGTTTAATTATACGGAAAATTTATCATATTTAATATACTTGAAGCGCATATATATATATATATATATATATATATATATATATATATATATATATATATGTGTGTATATAGTGAAAAATTTGTGAAATCGGAAATTTTTGGAAGTCATGTTTTAATTTTGTTATTTTTATGTTTTGAATGTGTCGTACTGGGTAAAAAAAAAAATTTTCTAGAACTAGATTTATTGTTGTTGTTGCTTAAGATGCAGTTGGTTAAAAAATTTTAATTTGTTGAAAATGGTTGTGCGTTTATGCAAATATGAAGCAAAGTAGTTATCCGAAAAATATGAAGTAGGGCTCATTTTGAAGATAATAAAAAGGATTAAGAAAATATTACAAAAATAGTATCATCTTTAAGTTTTTCATTTTCAAAATAGCCACCAAACTAGTTTTTCTCAATTTTCTGGAAATTAGTATTTTTTTTTTTTTTATTTTTTTTTATCTTTTTCACCATTTAATTCTATAAAACACATCAAAAAACAAAAGTGGGGTTATTTTTATTTTTTATTTTTTGCAAAACGTATTTGAATGTCATGGCTTACTCTATTTTTGAATATGAAATTGAATATAAAGAGAATTTTGTAACTTTTTAACTTTAATTGCAAATAATCACCGGTCGATGATTTTAAATAAGTGTCTAAATCAAGATCTTAGATAATTCAAATTTTGAAATTTATCATATTTTTTTTTTTTTTACTATTGCCAATGGCTTTATTCTTGAATCTTTCTTTATCTGAAACTAACAAGAAGTGTGCAAAACTTAAATCTAAACTATCTAATACTAAGTCTTAACCAATGTTAATACTTATACTGGTAGGCAATTAATTAATTTATTTAGAAAATTGAGTTAGCTCCTTACGGATAAATTATGTTTATAGCTGTATTAGATCTAGTGGGTCTGTTCTGCGAAGCCGTCTATACCTTGGCTGCTTTAGTAGTTCCCTTGCTAATTCATTGGGATGAGTTTCCAATTTTGAATGGTACTTCAAACTGTATGTTTTTATCGTCTGATTTACCGTTTTAATCTCTAGATCCCTGTGGATGTTTTCATTTCGAATATACCAAGCAGAATTTGTAATACTACGTAGTATTTTTGATTGCGTACGTTGTAAAAGGTTTATATTTGATGCGCTGGTAGAGCCCCATAGTTGAATTCCATATGTCCAAATGGGGATTAGGATCGCCTTGTATAATAGAACTTTACTGTCTAGTGACAGTTTTGATCTTCTCCCAATCAACCAGTACATTTTTGAGAATTTTAGTTTTATTTGTTTACACTTTGATTCAATATGCTTTCTCCAAGTCAATCTTCTATCAAGATGAAGACCCAAGTATTTGACGTTTGTTTGTTGAGGAATCGTGACATTGTTAAATTTTACAGGGCCGATTTGCGTTCATTCGTTTTTATGCGCCACTTGTTTTGCCAGTCCTGAATTTTGTATATGTGATCTTGTAGCTCTCTTGATGCTGTTTGTGGATTTTTATGTGAATACATAATAGCAGTGTCATCGGCAAATGTTGATGTAATCACCTTTTCAGTTGTTGGTAGATCAGCTGTGTACAGCAAGTAAAGCACTGGTCCCAGCACGCTTCCTTGTGGAACCCCTGCACTTATCAGATTTAGTTCGGTAATGGCTTCATTTTGTTTAACTTGGAATTTTCTTTCGAACAAGTAATTTTCAAGGATTGCATGAAATTTTTTAGGAAGCAGAGTATTTATTTTGTATATCAGGCCCTCATGCCACACTTTGTCAAAAGCTTGTGCAATATCCAGAAAAACAGCGGAACAGTATTTCTTTTCCTGTAGAGCTAGTTTGACTACGTTTATAACCCTATGGACCTGCTCAACAGTACTATGCTGGTCACGAAATCCAAATTGGTGGTCTGGTAAAATGTGCTTTGCAGATAATATTGGTTTTAATTTTTGTAGTAACATTTTTTCAAAAAGTTTTGAGATTGTAGGAAGAAGACTTATCGGCCTGTATGACGTGACCTGCGTTACGTCCTTGCCAGGTTTCGGAATCATTATAATTAGTGACGTTTTCCATTTTTTAGGGAAATATTCACATCTCATTATTGCGTTGAAAATATAGGTTAAGAGTTTTATGCATTTATCTGGTAATTCTTTAATCATTTTTCCGGTAATCAAATCATGTCCTGGAGCTTTCTTTGAACTTAGACTTTTTTTAATAGTGGTTTTCACACTTTTCCACTTAAATTTTATAGGATTTAAGATAGAAGCATCCTTTGTATAACCCGGCAGTACACTAATATTGCTTTGAACATTTGGTGTGAATACCTCTTTTAAGTGGTTGGCGAAAACATTAGCCTTTTCAATATCACTTCTGGCCCAGTGACCATCTGGTTGCCTGATTGGTGGATTCGGTAAGGCTGACCTTTTTATTTTTTTTGCTGCCTTCCATAGTGAGTAATCGGTTTTTTCCGTTGCTGAGAGTTCACTCAGATAATTCTGAACTCCTTGATCTGCTTCCTCTACCAAAGCTCTTTTTAGAGCTTTAATAGCTTTATTTAGTTTCCATTTGAGTAGTGGAGACTTTTGGTGTTGCCATTGCCGGCGTATTTTCCGCTTTTGTTGAATTAGCTGCTGAATGTTAGGTGTTGGCCTATTGACTCATTCAGAGCTAATAACTCTTGGTGTAGCCTTTTTTGCGGCTGTTTCCATTATTTGCGTTAGCTTTTCTGTTGCCAGTTCAATATCTTCTGGTGTGAACAGTGGAATATCCAGTTGGCAGTTCTGCTCAATGACCTTTTTATATATACTCCATTTAGTTAATTTGCTTGTTAGTCGTATAGGTTGGTCAATTTTTAAGGCATCGGTACTTAATTTGACTATAATTGGAGAGTGATCAGATGATAGGTCATAGCAATCGTCTACTTGTGCATTGGTGCGGGCGATTCCTTTTGTTACACAGAAGTCTATAAGATCAGGTATTTTCTTTCTATCTGTAGGCCAATAAGTAGGGTTTTGTGAAGATAAATAATCCAGATTTGCCTGGGTAATTGCTTCATAAAGTTGTTTACCTTTACGTGTAGTCAGTTTCGAACCCCATTGTACATGCTTAGCATTGTAATCACCTCCTGCGACAAACTTTACGCCCAACTGATTAAAGTAATCAGTAAATTGCTGTTTTTTAATTGCATGTTTAGGAGGGCAGTAAACGGCCGAAATTACACAATTACCAGACCATTCCTCCAGGCAGATATTAGTTGTTTGAATGTGATCTTTATCGTATTTGTTTAGTTCATAGTGCTTTATTCTTTGTTTGATTAGAATTGCAGTGCCGCCATGTGCTTTACCGTCCGGATGTTTGGTGTCATAAACTGAATAGCCATTAATTTTAAAATATGTTTTAGTTGTAAAGTGCGTTTCTGATATCAGCATGATATCAATATTATGATCGTTGAGGAAAGACTGTAATTCAGCTTTGTGTTATGAAAGACCATTTGCATTCCATACAGCTATTTTTAGGAGAGTCATTTCTGGTTTTTAACAATAATTTGCATTAGAGTGGTTCATATTTTGCATCATCATGCTCATTTGTTTTTCCATCATCATCATGAAATTTTGAATTGTTTCAGTCAATTTATTTATGGTTGCGTGGATATTCGATTCTTCGGCATTTAATTGAACTTTTGGTGTTGGTTTGGTGCCCTTTAGAATATTTGCATAGGAGATGTCAGTTTTTGCGAAACTATTTTCAGTGATATGGATATTATTATTTTGTGCGGTTGTAGATACATCTGCTGTTGGAATAATCAAATTTCTTGAGAACATATTACTTTGGTTGTATTGTGTCTTAAGCACTCGTTGTTCGTATCGCATTTTTGGGGTAGTTTTGCGTTTCAAGTCCAGATAAACTGGACAGCCTCGGTAATTAGCAGTATGATTCTCACCACAATTACTGCACCGTTTTACTGATGGATCGTTTTTTGTTTTATTACACTGTTTTGAACTATGAAGTTCGCCACAAATAACACAAACTTCGTTCAGCGTACAGTAAGCTTTAGTGTGGCCGTATTCTTGGCACTTGATGCACTGCACTGGTCTTGTTTTTTTAATGGGTTCCTCTACGGTGATTTTGCGGTGCAGTAAATATTTTAAATTGTATACGCTGTGTCTTCCTTTTACTTTTACCTCATCGGGCTCAAGTTCTATCCGGAACATTGGTTGTGGTACTTTATCACGATTTAGGATATTTGTGATAGTCTTTGCTTGAAACCCTTTTTCGGCGAGAGCAGCATATATATCGCTTACATCTACGCAGCTTTCTATACCTTTTAAAACTATAATCATTCCCTTTTGGCTTTTCAATTGGTAAGTGTAATAATGCTTACCAGCTTGATCAAAATGTGTTATTATTGCTCTGTAGCCATCAATTTCAAATGGTTGTATTTTGATCTCGTTTATATTACCCCTTTTAAGCGGAGCAATATAAAATTTAGCGCCTGCTAAACTACTAATAGTTTTTACGGTTTCATTATTTGAAGCCTCCCTTAGATAAATCGGCGGCGGTTTCTCGTTTTTTATCCGTTCTTCGGTACCATCGGATGCATCAACCTTAAGGTTAGAAAATCTATTATTTAAAGGCATTTGGGCAGTAGTTTCTTCTAGCCTTGTAGCTGTGGTTTTGCTAACAGATTGCGCAGATCTTGGGCTTCGTTTGCGCTTAGTAACAGTGATATATCTGTCCATTCCGGTTTGCACCGTGTTACTACACTGACCTATATCACCTGAAATAATACTATTTGCTGACGATGAAATAATATTATTTTTATTTTTATTTAAACTGAGCGCACTGAGTTCATTCAATTTTATAGAATTTGCTGATGAGTCCATATTGTGTTCGTCACTAAATGTATTATTTGTTGAAAAATAATTTTTTTTTTATACAGCGGTATAACTAAATTTGACACCGTTGATTCTTTATTTTCTGTTTTTTCTACTTTCTTAGGAGAATGTTGAACTTTACACGTTTTTGGCGCACTTTCCACTACACTACACTCGGTTATATCAGATGTCGATTGTGTTCTTTGGTCATTGTTTTTCTTTTTTGATGGGGAGAAAAGACCCATCACCAATTGCTGAAGTCAATTTTTTTTTAAATTTAAACTGTTTACCAAAACCAGTTTAACATATAATAAAATTTAATTTATGTGGCAAAAAAAAAAAAATTATTTATTTTAATTTTAATTTTTTACTTCATTGAAATTAAATACGTATGTTCACTGTGAATTTTAGTTGACGACTGTTTATCAATTCAAGTATTAGTTTATCATGAAGTGAATTTGTATTACTTAAATTCCATAGATTATCTTATGGATCTTCTGCCGCCTTCAGTTAGAACAAATGATAATTTATTAATTTGTTCAACTTGCTATTTTAATACAACTAACGTCGAAAAATTGAAACAAAAACTTCACCAATCTGTTTATCATTATGTTCCGTACATACACCAAAATCGTCATCAACAATAGGTTCTGAAATAAGTTCAATTAGAAGTGATAGTGAAGAACGCCAATTACAAAATGCGAGCGTTCTTAAAAAAAAATCAATGAGATATTACCAGAAATTGGACGATCTCCCATATATGCTAGTAAACTAGGTACCAGGAGACAACATCAACAACAAAAATTAGTACAACAATATCAACATCATCATCTTTGTTTTCTGGAATCGAGCCCCTTGTAAATCAATCAATGGAGAACGAATAGTAGGCATATTTATATAATGAATTCATGGAGCAACTGAAAAGAAAACTTAAACAATTGGAGAAAAGCTGTGATAAGATACAGCTGCTGAATACACTGCCGATGTCACTAACCATACAACAAATTCAACAGGAGTTCAATACAACAGCACATTTAGTGTGTATGGCTAAATCTATTCAGCGCACGTACGGCCCACTTAGTCTTCTTGTACCTAAAGCTGGAAAAGGAATCAGCGATGCACTAAAACAATCAGTAATAGATTATTATAACGAAGATGAAGTAAGTAGGATAATGCCTGGAAAACACGATTGCGTAACTATTGAAAAGGTTAAAGTTCAAAAACATTTAATGATGAGTACATTAAAATAATGCTACGAGGGTAATAAGATTCGCCATCAGGATGATGAGTAAATTGGGTTTTCCAAATTTTGCTTGCACTGTCCTAAAAAAACTGTGTGCAGCAGTGGAACGCATACAGTGTGAGTTTGTACAATACGCCAAAATGTTAAATTAAATATTTATGGAACCAAGATAGAAACTATTACAAATGGAGAGAAATCGAAATACCAAGATTGCAATTTCATTTATATTATGTCCAGAGCCTAAGCCGATACGTTATCTTCTAACATGCAAAAATTGTCCGGGATTAAACTTATTTTGAGAATATTTAAAAAACACTGTCCTGGAAAGGAACTATGAGGATGCTGATTTATCGTTCAGTCAGTGGATTTCATCTGACCTGCAATTTGGAAAAGTATTCAAAACCGTTAGAAATATTTTTGGAATACTTCAGCAAGAAGTTGGAAAACATGATTACCCATTACTTCATTTCACTTCAAAAATCTAGCATCGTAAAAGATGGAAAAATTACTTTGAGGCCTACAGAAGCACTGGTTTTATGTGATTATCCAGAAAATTATTCATTTATAATGCAAAATACAGCCCAGGGTTTTCATTGGAACAATAAGCAAGCAACTATTCATCCATTTGTAATTTACAAAAATGTAACTGGCAGTTCTTTTATTCATAGAAAAAATAATTTAGTTTTTGAAAACTAAAATGACGAGTTTAACCAAAATTTATTATATAACTGATGGTGCTGTAACGCATTATAAAAATAAAAATAATTTTATAAATATAATAAAACACAAAGAAGAATTCGGAATCGATTGTGAATGGCATTTTTATGCCACAGCTCATGGAAAGGGTCCATGCGATGGAGTAGGAGGTACTATCAAGAGAATGGTATCCAGAGCGAGTCTCACTAATGAATACGATGGTATCATAACGAATGCAGCAGAGTTATTCAAATGGGCTAAAACTTTAAAGGCTGATATGGTTTTTGAGATTTGTGTTGATATATTGAATATAATTTCAAAAAAGTTTCATGCAGCTAAATTTTTTATGCACAATTCCCATGCAGTTATTCTTGCAGGAAAAGGTTGCTTACATTTCAATTTGTCCATGATCAGAATCACATACGACTATGGCCACCTACCATGAATTTGTTATCTAAGGTTTCAATGTGATTTCCATGCATAAGCGACAGACACATTGCTAGAAATTGCGAGTTTTTATATTACGTGCATAATATTACTGTCACCATTCGTAATTGCTATAAACAGGCAAGGTTCAATCTCATTAGATCCTCGTTTAGCAACTATTTTATACCAAACGTATAGCAGGTGGCTTGATCATCCTTCGCGTTATGGTCAGTTAAATTTAAGGTCCACAATTGTTTCTTATGAAAACCTACAGAAGTTTCAAGGCTTAGAGTTGGAGGGTTTTGTTTTAGATCAAATGATAATACCGTCAAATTTGAGTCAGCTTTTGCTCTAATTTTATCAGATTTATTTTGTCCCGCCCGTATGCTAGTTCTGCTTCGGTATGATGATCTTGTTGTTTCGATATTTCAACTTTAGTGACTTTATCTTCGGTATATTTTCGTATTATTTTCAATTTATCACATGTTTGGCAAGTATCTTTTTTTGGATTAAATATCGTTTATTTGTCCCTTTTCCCCAACTTTAATTAATTTCAATTTACTTGTTTTATTTACAGGTTCTTGTCGGCCGCTTTTATCTAGAGATATGTTGCTGTTGGTAGATATTTGTTTGAATTTATTCAAAATCTCAATAAATTTGGATTACTCCAAACTTTCACGTATTCTCCGCTTATTGGAACGTGGTACTGAAAATATACCTATCAATTATTTTGCTTTTCAAAAGTATTAATTCGTTTCTTTCTTGTTGTACAAGTTTTGAAAAAGGTTATAATACCTGAAAGATATATATGCTGCCCTTCTATCATGTGATTGAATTTTCCAATATGATCAAATAACTTCGATTGCACTTGTTCACTCACTTTCAAAGCGCATGCCATCTGGCAATTTACCACTTTCTGTTATATACTCTTCGCCTAAATTACGTTTAGTCTTCCGCTCAAATCATATTTTTCTTGATCGCCCTTGTCCACCAACTCCAGTGCCAATGGATGGCTCTATAACCTCGTTAGGTACTACATCTAAATTGCCACCCGATTTTTATTTCTGTAGATGGTGAAATACTGGGCTCATAGTTAAGTTCATTTTCATCATCGCTGTATAATAAATACAAAAAACTTAATTTTCTAGCAGCCTTAATTTTCTTGGGTGCGGGATCTGAACATAAAATTCATCAAAAAAGTAATCAAAAATTGGCGGAATGGATTATTTTTGTTCAAATAAGATTAAAAGGATCTAACGGATCAAACCAAAATAACAAAACCCAACTTTCATTTGATAATAGTTAAGTATTCTAATTAACAATATTACACAACAATATTGAACTTACCTGAATGTCAACTACAATTTAAATGTTGTTTGTAACATTTTATTATCTCTGCTATTATGATTGATTGATTGATTGATTGATTTTGAATGTACTGCCAAGCATTAAGCAGGATATCCCGGAAAGCGCCGGGCCCACAGTACACCCGTTTTTACATATACTTGGAAGGATATGGAAGGATACTAGTTAAATTATTGAGATCAACCCGGTTACAGACACCTTGGCGGCCAATAGTTAGTAAATTTTTGTGGTTTAGGGAAAGGAAAAGTATGTTAGTTATGACTTAATTAGTCCGATTTCTCGGTATCCAATATTCAAACTACTGTTAGTGTAAGACAATCACATTTTTGTTGTACTGCTCTGCATTCTGCCATATCTTATCAGCAACTCTAGTTTGCCGCCATTCATTTGTAATCTGCATCGGTACCCTGAAAACAATATCTATCAATGAACTAGTTACCCTAGGTTGTAATAAATTAAATTAATTTTTCATCTGAATTTTAAAAAAATTAGTTTTTAATATTATAACACCATTATACAATATCAAACCTCCTACAAGCCACAGACTGTAACAAATTCAATTAGTCCCGTCTGAAAATTATAAATTTATTAATTTATACATCGTTAAATATACATTTATTAATATAGAAACCATATATAACATGTAAATTGATATAAAAATATAAATAATGTAAAATGTAAAAATAAAAATATAAAGTCACAACATCACAAAAATATAAAGCACAAAATACAAAAATGTAAAATAAGTAAATATATAACATACAAGTGTAAAAATATCAAAATATAAAATAAAATATAACAATATAACAATAAACTAATTTATAAATAAATGAACAATGTAACAGTGGAATAATGAGCGTTATCACCAACAATAGTACGACATACATCCACAAATCATCCCATACTCACCATCGATAGACACCCCAAGTCACACAAACTCCACCACAACCCAAATTAGATTTAAAAATTACTATTTATTTATTCAAACAAATGTTCTCGATCGAAACTACACCCTCCTTTGCAGAATCCTCCCTCCAGCGACAACCCCACCCATTCTACCCGGCATATAGACTTCAGTAGCGATCCACCTTCCCCAGTACCTTCAACAACTAGATAGTTGTTAAAGGGATCAAGAAAAGCAGACCACCACTGAAATCGACATACCAAACAAAATAAACAAAATTGTCACTAAAAGGAAAATTCTACAACAAAAAATATAGTTCAAATCAAAAACACTTGCTTAAACAAACAAATATTATAATAGTGACAAAAGATAAAAGCAAAACAACAAAAAACGTTAAATAGGATCCACAAAAGAAAATACGTTAAATAGGATCCACAAAAGAAAAGAGAAGTAGCGTGCACCATCAATGGTGCACGCTACTTCTCCGAAAAGCCACAAGCAGCAATTGCACAAACAAGCAAGGTCACAACCAGAAAACTAAACTTAACTCTAATAAATCCAAGTCACAATCCCTGAGAATCCGGCCGATCCCGGTCATCAACGGCATTACACAAACACAAAAACAAAATAGTCAAATTTAACATATACATATATATTCATATACATACACATATATTACATACACAAACAACCCTCTCCATTACAAGCCGCACCCATCGCATACCTATGCTATTAAATAACATACACATGAGAATGCATTACAAGTAGACAAAACGTGTCTAGATATGGCCTCGAACAGAGCACAAAAAAATACCGCTCACACAATACAATACAGAAGAATGGTTAAAAATAGAAAAAATCTTCACAATACAAACAAACCGTTAACGTTAAACAGCGGTAGCAAGAATGAGAATTTTATTATCTCTGCTATTATGATCAATAAATTCCATTATTCAACTAAATCACTCATTGAAAAATATATCACAGATATATCACAACAAAACACGTTTGGTCGTGGTAAAAATCAAATCACAACTGATTTTCTGAAACTGTATCAGTGTGCAACAAACTTATTATATTGGATAAATATAAAACTTCCTATAGTATACAAGCCCGATTGTCACCAATATTTTTTCATTTTCTTGTCCATCTATACTTGAAAGTATTGGTAATCGGTACAATATAAAAATTTAGTTAAAAAAAAAAACAAACAATTCCTATGCTATTTTCGTACCAACACAATCAAATTTAGATGGACAAATGTGAGAGAGTATCTGCGTACTCAATGCAACAATCAGGCTTTTAATACATTCGTGCTGGTTTTGGATAAATAGTAAAAACAAAGAACGAATGTATTGAAATCAAATATATTATGAGTGGATGGAATGGACTATATCAGACTTACTCCGTTTTACTCGGCAAAAAATTATACATATTAACAATTATCAAAACCCTCTTTACTTCAAGCCTGCATATTCATGCTATTTAATCGTATGCACATGAGAATGTATTGTAAATAAAAAACGTGTCGATACATGATTTAGAATATAGTGTAAAATAAAATAAACATTTCCATACTATAAAACAAAAGAGAGTAAAAATGGTCAAAACAAATTTAAAAAGCAAAATTAATTTTATCTCTTTCCTATACAAATAATAAAAAAAGAGACGAACAAATTCTCAATTATCCATACACATTAAATAGTGTGCGTAACTTAGAAATAAAAATGTTAAATAGTGGTAGTAGGAATGAGAAAATTATACATTTTTTGGTTTGTATTTTCATAACACCAATACACTCAATTGCGTATATAGGTTTTGTTTATCTGTGTCAACGAAAGTTACAAGTCGGCTTGTATAATAGAGAAGGTCTTGCCAATTATACATAAATTTTTTTTTGTTTTTTTTTTTTACTAATAATAATTAATTCACAAATTTTGATTAATGTTGCTATTATATTTATAGATAATATATTTATATATAATTATAAATCTAAATATAAATTTAACCATAAACATACATATAAATATCAATCAATTAAAGTGGATTATGATCTAATTCATGATCATTTACAAAATCCACAAACAATTTATGTTTATTTTTCCACCAACTCCAGTGCTAGTGGATGGCTCCATAACCTCGTTAGGTACTACATCTACATTGCCACCCGATTTTTTTTTCTGTGGATGGTGAAGTAGAGGGTTCATAGTTAAGATCCTTTTCATCATCGCTGCCAGTTTTGCATTTTTTCCTCATTTTTTTAAGACACACGGAGGTTCATTTGACTTAACCCTAATCAGCAAAGGTTGAGTCTCGCAGATCATTTAGATTTTATCTGTTAAAAAACTAACGAAAAATTTATTTTAATCTAAATTATGACATATGTATTCCAAAGTCCAATGATTAATTTTAAAAATACCGTTAAACTTATTTTTTAGGTGCATTAAATATACAGTTAACGGGACCATACTCAAAAAACCAACACAAAAACATGCGATAAGTGTTATTAGACTCACTATATATTTTCAATGTAAACAAAGTGGTTTTAGCGAATTAGAGTATGGAAACCAACAGACGACATCATGTTGACTAACGCTTGTGTCAACAAACAATGAGTTTCGAATCTTCGGAAATTTTGAAATTCTCTGTTTGGCAGTAATTTGTTTCGACCAAGCCTGACATGTAATAAATTCATGCTTCTTTTTTCAATACATGAGATTTGTTGATAAATCAACAAGATCACTCAATCACGATGATTCCTTCAATCGCGACAAATTTGTCCCATTTCGTGAAAATGTTGACTCGGTAAACAAAAATTTGACAAATCTTATACGTTCCTAGGGAAAAGCCTAATGATTAACGAGCAGCTATTATCATTTCGTAGCAGGATTTTAAACAGTTAATTCCTTTTAAACCGGACAAATATGGGATGATAATCTGGTGGATTTGTGATAGTGCCAATAGCTAAAGATTGAAAGGAATACCTTATTTAGGAAAGGAAGGACTTCAAAGAAGAGCACATTGGACATCAAATATTGTATATGAACTTTGCACACCATTTTTCAACAGCAATAGGAACATGGCATTTGACTGAAGATTGAATAGTGTTGAATTGACGTGTTTTGGTACCATGCGAAAGAATAAACTTTGTATTCCTCCAAATTTTTTGATAGAATCAACGCCCGATAGAATCAATGGTATTCGATTTTCAAAAAAAGGACTTTTTTCAACTAAGTTCCAAATAAAAATTGAGCTGTAATTTTACTATTGTCTAAGCATTCTGCCAATCAAATAGATATTGAAAACTACAGCAAATCTACAATTTGACCAATGAAGAAAAGTAGACACTTTGGACCAAGTATGTCATGTTTTTAGGGCCAAAAGTAAAACTAACTTGGCCTTTACCACAATTTTTTAATATTTCATATGTGCCTGAAGTAACATCTAATTATCAAAAATTATTTGGTTGCATTTATCCTGATTAAAATGCTAATAAGCCAAATATTTGTCGCAAATTATTTTTACATGATTTAGTACAAAGAAAAAAAGGACAGAAGTTAGTGGGCCCAAATATTCAAAAACGTAGTACATTACGTCTATCCACCATACAATAGGGTTAATGGCAGAAATTATATCGTCCTGTTGTAGACCAGCAACAAGTTCAACTTAAAAAAGAAATCAGTTAAAATAATAAAAAAAAGCGAAGGTGCTACCTGTGAAATCCAATGTTTGGTCGAATGAACCAGCAGTTATGTAACATCTGCCAGAAAAACGTGTGTACTAAATACGCAGACAAAGTACGGTTATCTGCAAGAACTGCATCAATAAATAAAAAAAAAAATTTTAGGTCGAATTTAAGTTTATTACCAAAAATGTACATATGAGTCCGAAAGACTCATCGCATGCTTTTATGAAACTAAAATGACCCATGCTGATTAGGGTTAAACCCTTTTAGGGTTTAGAAGAGGAGTACATTTAGAATGTGATCGACTTGCAACCATGCTGTTTTGTTTCAAAATTTAAGTCACGCAATTAAATTAGTTATTTTCTTCCATTGAATTTGAAATCACAATAAATCTTTTCAGCCGGAAACTGCAAAATCACATTTGAATGTTGAAATTCATTCCGTCGACATCAATGCTTCTAGCAGTCCATAAAGCACGTTCGCTCAACCAAACATGATTTTTGTAATTTTCAGTGATGTATGGCTGGTCACACACCAAATCAGACAAAAACGTTTTTTTCTTGTCTTAAAACGACTTGCGCCAAAGTGACCTTCCATTTTAGGGCATTATGTACCCTGAATAAAGCAAAACAGTTTTTAATTTTGTTTTACTCAGTGGGCTTAACGCATGCGTAACGCCATATAATCGTAAGTAACTTTAGCGCAAATCGTTTTAAGACAAGAAAAAACGTTTTTGTCTGATTTGGTGTGTCACCAGGCTTTGAGAACTCCTTTCGTTCTGCAATGCGACACGCATATTTATATACGTAATTTGAATGCCTTGACGTATTTTCACAAAACGGACGACTTTAAACATACATTAAGTTCATTGACTAGCGATGACTGTTGAACCAGATTTGATTGTTTTGTAAATTCAGTCTAATCGTTCAGTCTAACGTATCGAAATACTTTTTATGTGACATTGCATATCATCTTCGTTTACATTTTATTTTTCTTCGTACGTTCAGCTCGTCGTGATCATACTCGAGTCCGTTCAAACTCATTTATAATAATTCGCATTGCTTTGCAGTTCGATTAGGTCAAAAATTCGTTTGGTTTATAACATTGCGAGTTCTGCGACATAAATTACTTCTTCTTATTATAGCGGCATTGCTATGCGATTAAACTGTGTCAATTGCGATACAATTTACGATTTAACTGAAAATCGGACAATTGATTTGCTTTGTGATTAATGTAAAACTGTTTGCTTCAAAACTTACCATATATCGAAGGTAAATCTTTAAATTTGTGTTAGATAAAATAAAGAAACTTAATTTATATCATGAAACAATTGCAAGGAACTGACAACAGAGTCACAATTCAATTGAAAATAAACAACTGATTAAATTGTTGTCACTATTTTGTTTGCAGTCAAACGACCTTTGCGCACGTAATAGCAAAAATTCCATTTTTAGCTTTACCCAGATTTTCTCATTTTCCGGTAATTTTTTTCGTTTTTTCTTTAAAATTGTATCCAAGCTATTACACAACTTTTAAAAAAATTGTTCAACATACAAGATACTGAGGTTGTCCAAGATAGAGATAAATTTAATTTATATATATATATATATATATATATATATATATATATATATATATATATATATATATACATATATACATATATATATATATATATATATATATATATATATATATATATATATATATATATATATATATATATATATATATATATATATATATATATATATATATGTATATATATATATATATATATATATATATATATATATATATATATATATATATATATATATATATATAAAAGATTCAAACCTACTGAACAAAATACAAACAAATCTAATGGGAATTCTTCAATTTTAGTTAAATTTAGATCTGAGGCGATTAAAATTCAATATGTAGCTAAGAAAAAAATTCATGGACCAGTACACGTAAATCGGATAGTTGATGTCTCAAAAGAAGGTGACCAAATCTATTTTAACCCGAACTTAACATTGATCAACCAAAAAGTTATGTGGGAATGCCGGAAATTAAAGCGGGATAAACTTCTTAAATATGTGTGGTTAGGAGGTAACTATGTATGTGTACGTGAAACGTCATCATCAAAAATTTATATGATTAAAAATAATACCGATATTGATAGTCTATCAAAAATGCTAAGGGATAAACAGTGTTAAATTGTCTTTCTTTGTATTCAATAATTCTAGTCAACTAAATTTTAAATGTTAAACAATTTAGATAATTTTAATTTTATTGATAGTATTAACGTCAGTCATTATATTAACTGTTCCCATAATAGCCTGTCTGTTCGATCAGGTTTAAATATTCTTTACTGTAATATTAGAAATATAAGAAATTCATTTGATGATTTGATTAACACAATAGTACAATATAATTTTGTTGTCCATGTAATTGTTTTAACAGAAGTGTGGATTTATGAAAGTGAGATTAATGAATATGAAATAGATAACTATACGGCACATTTTGCTACAAGAGATAACAATCGTGGTGGGGGTTGTAGTATTTATGTATTAAACGAGATAGTTTCTCAAGTGGTAGAAAAATCCACAGATAATGATCATTCGCTTTTGGTAGTACATTAATTTTAATATTATTGCTGTATATAGGAAAGAGAGAAATACTAATTTTGATGACTTTTTAAATGTATTGGAAAATATTATCAGTTCATGTAAAAACTCTTATGTTATCGGTGATTTTAACGTCAATGTATTAGAATCGAGTAAATCTAGAGTACATAAATATTTAGATGTTATAAATAGCTGTGGATACGTAATGTTGTTTTATGCTTGGTTACGTGACGAACACTGTCCTACATTTTTATTCATTTTCATTAAATCATATTGTTACAGTGTTGCCAATATACAATATTGTCATTTCTATAATTATAGTGTTACCATAACATGCTCTTATTTTCTTAAAAATTATAAAGTTAATTCACTACCAAAAGTTTTGAATAATATAAGTATATACAGATTATAAGTAATTCAAATACCTTAAGGGATAATTTTATAAAACAAAACTAAAATAAAAATAAGATATTCATGTTAGATCTACATAGTATAGTTATGGATTTTCATCATAATTTTGTTCGTAGTCTTTCAGATATTCCGGTTGTTTTTTATATCGTTGAGAACGTCTCATCTTTGGAGTTGTATCATTCACCTCGGCTGGTTGATGTTGTTGTTGACATTGACTTTGTAACTGTCCATGATGTTTATCATTGTGTCTCGATGACGTACTGACTTCATCCATCACTTCATGACCATGCTCATTATGACCTGCTGCAATGTTGACCTCATGTCCTCTCACATTACGATTCTCATCAAGACTAATTGTATTGTTATGACAAGCCTCTGTTAATATGTTGTCATCTCTTGATTGATTTGGGTATACGTCTCGGTCTCGTTGATTCTCCTGACTCTCAATGTTGGAGACCAATGGCGGATATACTTCAATATGAGTATTTGATGTTGGTAGTTTACTATTTCGTGGTATATCATCTGATATAGATTGTTGTTGATGACCGTTATTTGGTACGTGGTTGAATTCATTCAATTGCTGACGATTACGAATGTATCTCTTACCATTTGCATCAATTTCATACGCACGGCTTGATAGTTGATCTTTGACTATTGCAAATGTTCTAAGTTTGTCTTCAGGACGAAGTTTCTCCATCACACCTGTACCAATTTTTAGATCGTTTAATGGCTTTGACGATTTATCATAATATTTTTTTGATTTTGTTCTTCTTCGTTTGATTTTATTGCTGACATCTTTGACACTTCGTGGCTTTAGGTTTTTGTCAAGTCTTGGTAGTACTGATCTAATATTTCTTGACATTATTCGTTGTGCTGGCGAGTATCCAATTTCATTTGGTGTATTACGATGTTCAAGTAATGCTTTCCAAAAGCACTGCTTCGACGATTCACATTTTCTTATAATCCGTTTTATTATTTTAACGGCAGATTCTGCTTTCCCATTTCCCCGAGGATAATATGGAGAAGAGTTGACATATGTGAAGTTCCAGTCATCACTGAATTCTATGAACTTCTTATTTTTAAAGTTATGTGCGCCATCAGTAATAACTTTTTGCGGAATGCCAAATCTTGAAAAGCATGTTTTGCAGGTTTGTATCACATCTTCTGCAGTTGTCCCTTTCATGAATATTGTTTCGATATAATCTGAATAATGATCCACAATGACGAATCTGTCATCTTTAAGCACGATGCCATTTTGAATTTTAAGATGATCTTTTATAGATGTATATATTTTTACTTCTTCGTTGGTTGATTTATTTTTCCAATTCGTGTTGATCTCTTGAATTACTTGTTGTAGAATATCATCAGTTTGTGTTTCTTGACGAATTTCCTCAATTTGCTGATTTCCAATTTCTTCTATATCATCTGGTTTGATGTTTTCTATGATTTTTAGAACCTTGACTATTTCATCATTTTCCAGGATTGACTGATCTTCACTCACAGGAAGTCTCGATAATAGATCTGGAATAAGCAGTTGTTTACCAGGAATATATCTGATCAGCAAATCATATTTTTGTAGACACAACCTTAATCGTTGAATTCGCTTTGTACATTTGTGAATTGGTTTATTGAATATGTTTTTTAGTGAAATGTGATCAGTTTCTATTATCACTTTACTCCTTCCACTAATATACTGATTGAAACGCAAGCAGGCAAAGGTAATTGCTAATAGTTCGATTTCACATTGTGAATAATTTTGCTCCGTTTTTGTTAGCGATTTACTTGCAAATATTACCGGATGTTGGTTTTGCAAAAGAACAGCTCCTAATCCTTTTCTAGACCCATCGGTTTGTATGATTACGTCTTCTTCCAGACTATAATACTTTAGGATCGGAATTTGTATGATTAATGATTTCAAGTTTTCGAATTCATCATTTTCTTGTTTATTCCAATAATAATTCCTAGATTTGATCATATTACGTAGATGTATTGATGTTTTTGATAAATTTGGAATAAATTTGGTTAGATAATTGATCATTCCTAAAAAATTTTGAGTTTCAGGAATATCAGTCGGTTTGCTCATCTTTGTTATTGTTGATATCTTTGATTGATCCGGTTTGATTCCATTTTCTGTTAACAAGTGACCATAAAACCTTACTTCAGTTACAGCCAGTTTCATTTTTTCACGATTAATTTTGACATGCATTAATTCCAAATGGTAGAACTTTGAATCTATAACGACCAAATGGTGTCCAGAAAGTTGTCAAATCCATACTGTCCTTAGTTAAAGGTATTTGCCAATAACCATTTTTAGCGTCAACCAGACTGAATATCTTCGCATTTGTTAATTCAGGCAGCATTTCTTCTATAGTTGGCATTTGATACTTCGGACGTTTGATAGTTTGATTTGGATATTGAGGATCTAGACAAATCCATATTTTATCTTTGTCTTTCTTCTTTACAATTACTATGTTGGATATCCAATCAGTATGATGTTCAACTTTTTCTATTATGTCTATTTCTTCAAGTCGATTCAACTCTTTCTGTAAGATTTTCATTACTGGTAATGGTATTCGACGAGGAGATTCTTGAACAGGTAATATATTTTGATCAACATTTAGTTTGGCTTCGGATGAAACTCTTCCATCGCCTTCGAATATGTCATTGAATTCACACACAATACGTTTGGCTTCGCACCTTTCATTTTCGTTGATTTCGACATTTTGTTTTATCACATTTCCCGGATTCTTAATATTGTTTTGATTTACTTCACTGTTTATTACATTTACTTCAGTACTCAGACTATTCACTAGTATCAAATTTAATTTTTGACATGCATTCGCAGATAAAATTGGTTCTACATTACCATCAACAATTTGAAATATTACTTTATACACTTTTTTATTTGCAAGACATTCTATAACTGTTTCTGCAATCGTTGTAACGGTTTCACCGTAAAATGGTTTCAATTTGGTTAAACTTTTCCGATACTTCGGATGTTTTGTAATACTTAACAAATTTTCTTCACCTATAACACAGCATGAAGCTCCAGTATCCCAACATGCCATCACATTTTTGAATACATTATCGTCATGTTTCATTAATATATTGCCTCTCAATATTTTTTTGTTTGTTTTACAGCTTCTTATTATCTCGAACTTATAAACTTCATCTTCCCCGTCGCTGTTTGTTTCACTATCTCTATTTTCCACTTTCTTTATATACTTTGTCCCTTGTTTCTTCTTCTTATTCTCCTGATCATTATTATTCCTTAAGTTGGTACAACACGTTGCGAAATGGTTTTCCTGTTTACAGTTATTGTATGTTTTACCAAATGCTGGACAATTTTTTTTTCCGAATATGTGCTTTTTACCACAAAACTTGCATGTTAATAAATTCACATTCAAATTACTAGTCTTATCTCGACGATAGTTAACTTTGTTGATATTTTCTTCACTTATTTCATTTAGGTCATTTGATACCGTATTCTTTTTCATCATTTCAGGATTTTTTATATGCATTTCTCTTATTTTTGCTATATCAGTAGCTGATGTTAAGGTTAAGTCTTCATCCACGTGTTGCATCAGTTGATTTCGAGTTTTTTCGTCGCGTAAACCGAAAATAAATTGATTACATACCATTTTATTTTCCATATTGGCAAAATTACAGCCTTTCACCATAGATAATATACGATTCACATATGTTTCGATACTTTCATTTTCATTTTGGATGATGTGTTGAAATAAATAACAACTGTATCTAGATGTTATTTTTGGTAGAAACCGTTTCTCAAAAGTTTCCAGTAGTTTCGTTGGATTTTCTTTTTCAGTAATGGTAAACTTTTCAGTCATTAAGTTGTACACCCATAATCCATCTCCATCAAGACAATTTTCCAGATATGCAAATTGTACTTGCGTTGTTTGAGTCGCCAAATTTTTTACAATGCAATAATTTTTCCATTGCTGCTTAAAAATTTTTAGATTTTCCAGATTCTTCACATCACCATATTTCTCGTTCAAATTCCATTTTGGTTGATTTTCACCCATTTTAAATTCTTATTTTCCTTTTATTTTAATTAAAATATTTTTTATTTCTTTTCTTTTTTTATTTTTATTTCACATCTGACACCATGTTGTTTTATGCTTGGTTACGTGACGAACACTGTCCTACATTTTTATTCATTTTCATTAAATCATATTGTTACAGTGTTGCCAATATACAATATTGTCATTTCTATAATTATAGTGTTACCATAACACGTAATACTAAATAAAATCGACGATGAATATGCAACTCGTTTATCTCCTAACAATTTTGTTATTGACCACATAGTTACCGACATTACATCTAATCCTGTTAAAATATATCTATTTGACTCATTTATAAGTGATCATAAGCTAATGGTTATTAATATCGATAATAATAGTAATGTGCGTAAAAATTCAGTTAATGTAACTCAGAAAGTATTGCTTTACGATAAAATTGATCTGGTTGACGTATGTACTCACATAATAGAACAAAAAACAGTTAATATCTCGTATAACAAAAGAAGGGTATCAAAAAAACCATGGATAACCAATACAATTTTACAATATATTAAGCTTAGGGATTATTTCTATAAACTTAAGAAAACTTATCCATCGACAGTAATCTTTGAAAGTAAATTTAAATTCTATAAAAAATTGGCAATGAAAACCATTGAAAAGGAAAAGAAAAACTATTTTATTAAGGAATTAAATTCTAATGATCCAAGGCTTGTCTGGAATTTAGCTAATAGATATATCTTTAATAAAACGAGTCACAATAAAAATATTTATTTAAAAACTGTGTTAAATGATTTAGTTACAAATGAAGTTGAAGTTGCAAATATCTTTAATAAATATTTTACTACTTGTG
Source organism: Tipula confusa (assembly GCA_963556175.1). Taxonomy (NCBI): domain Eukaryota; kingdom Metazoa; phylum Arthropoda; class Insecta; order Diptera; family Tipulidae; genus Tipula; species Tipula confusa. The sequence goes on from OY744477.1 coordinate 115,528,589, forward strand.
TTGAACAGCTTTTTCATGGTTGTTCGCTAAACTCAAATTTACTTTCAAGTGATATCAAAACAGTTCAGAGTTATGAACTATCATTTACAAATGAAGAAAAGCTATCAAACTATTTAGATAAACTAAATGAAAGGTCTGCTACGGGATATGATAGAATATCAGTAAAATTCTGTAAAAAATTTAAAAAAATTTTAATTCCGAAACTTGTAATTTTGTTTAACTCTTGCATTCGAGATGGCAGTTTTCCAGCTTGTTTAAAAATTTCGCAAGTGACACCGATTCATAAGGGAGGTAGTAAAAATTCCCCATCACAATTTCGCCCGATAACTGTTAATTCAACGTTTAGTAAATTATTTGAAAAGGAGTTATTCAATCAGCTGAACTCTTTTTGTACATTAATCTCTTTAATGTGCCCAATCAGGCACATTATCGGCGGTATGTCAACTGATGGCAAAAGTCAGGAAGAACTTAGAAGATGGACTTTTTACTTCGTGTTTATTCATTGACCTTCGTAAGGCTTTCGATACAATCTGTCATCGTACATTAATTGTTAAGCTTCGCGAAATTGGTATTAGTAAAAAATTTGTCCAACTAATTGAAGCATTTTTGTTTAACATAACCCGTCGGAGATTAAAAATGGAATACCTCAAGGGTCAGTGGTTGGACCTCTATTATTTAATATATACGTCAATAAAATATTTAATATCCCCCTAGATGGATTTTTACAGCTGTATGCTGATGACATGGTAGACATGGTAGAATTGATGGCAAAAATGCAACATGACATTCTTTTAATAAACAAATGGCTGGCGGAAAACCATTTAAAAATAAACGAAGACAAAACCAATTACGTTATATTTGAAACTAGGAACAAAAATCTTGATGATATATCTCTACACACGATCTACGTAAACAATATTTTAATAAAGCGTGTTTTTGTCACCAAATATCTAGGGCTAGTTTTTGATAGCAAAGTGAATTGGGAAATGCATATAGATAGCTTGAAAGGGAAATTGCGGAAAATAGCCTTTATTTTATACAAACTTAAAAATGTATTACCTATTGCCGTAAAGTATATGATTTTTAATGTTCATGTTATGAGCCATGTTCGTTATCTTTTGCCAATCTGGGGTACTGCTCCACAGTATAAGTTAGTGGAAGTCCAGAGAATAATAAATAAATGTATAAAAAGTATTAGAAATCTTCCATTACTAACTCCAAATGAAAGTTTATATGATGATACGCATTTACCCTTAGATATGTTAATAAAATATGAAACAATTTTATTGATTTATAAAATTAAGAATCTTGTCATAAAGCATAATTTTTTATTCAGTTTTGTGGCGGATGTACATCGACATTTTACTCGACAAATAAATGACATCGTTATCCATTTTCGTCGGACTACTGCGGGTCAAACTAATTTCCTTTATCGTGGTGTCAGTTGGTTTAATAAACTACCATTAAGTATAAAGAACGAACCAAAAATATTACTTTTCAAAAGTACTTTACGAAGTCATCTGTTTTCCGAGCGAAAAAGAAGGGTTTCTCTTTAAATAATTAGGTATTAATCGAAAGTTAATTTAAAAATTAAAATACCAGATTAATTAAATTTAATAGCATATTTTATTTATTACTGTGTACTATTGTGTTAGTCGATTTTAGTACAGATTTATTGTTTAAATTTAAGACAGTCGTAACTATTGTAATAGATTTAACTGTTTACGGACAAACACTTTGTGTTTTTGTAAACAAAAATGAAAATTATAAGTTATGCTTATTTTCAAATTTGTAAATAAGAATCTTGTAAAATTTTCTAATAAATAAAGAAAAAAAAAAAAATATATATATATATATATATATATATATATATATATATATATATATATATATATATATACATATATATATATATATATATATATATATATATATATATATACATATATATATATACATATATCTATATATATATATATATATATATATATATATATATATATATATATATATATATATATATATACATACATATATATATATATATATATATATATATATATATATATATATATATATATATATATATATATATATATATATATATATATATACATTAGAGCTTCTCCATCGCAGCCTTGGATAAATAGAACAATTCAGAAACGACCCAAAAAAACTTCAAAAACGTTGGACTAATTTAATCTGAGTACACAAATAAATTTATAAAAATTACCAACTCACTACCATTCAAGAATTTTCTTTAATGCTAATTATCGGCCATAATTAAGAATTTTTGCATATTAATTGCATTAATTAGCCAATAATCCCATTCAAACCATAAAAACTTATGTGATTTCTTAATTCACTTGCGATTATATACGAGTTATACCGTACATACATTTAGATAAGACTTAAGTAATTCAATTTCATTATACTTTTCTCCCTTAAATTTAACATTATCATGATTATCCATTATCGTTAAAAAAAAAAACAAAAAAAAAATCTATCGTTCAGAAAATGAAAATGGGATAATTTTTTAATCTGTGCACACAAAAAAAAAATGGGAAAATGTATACGAGTATCATTATTTTTGTTATGAGATGAAAATATTGATTAGAAATAATTATACATTTTTTTGTTCGAGCTAGTAACACAAAGAATGGTTTCCAACAGTGGCTTATCTAAGAAAATCAATGGGGATAATTGTAGACGTATTGAAATTTTATAATCAAATATTTGAAAAGTCAATTAAAGTTTTAAATCAATGAATGACCGGAAAAGTTTAGTCACGGAAAATATATATAAAAATAGAGATGCATTATTTTAATGACCTTGAAAGATATCTGTCATCATAATCAATCAATAACGTAGAAAATGTTTCTGCAGTAGCAAAAAGGCGCTGTTTAGCCTCTAAGGTCGAGGGGACTCGCATAGTTTTTAAAAGACTTATGTACGAGCATGGCATACTTATATTTCCAATAAAGTATCTTTAGCTTGCCGTACACTTTTCAAATACCTTGTGTTGGATTTCTTCTTTGGCCTATATGAAAAAGTCTGTGTTATATTCAAAAGACCCATTTTGCAACCATTTGTATGATTTGATGAGATTCATACGAAAGCACGCCATCAAAATAGTGAATAGTGACTTTAAAGCTCGAGTAAAATAGATTTTCCCTACACGAGATGGCGCCAGATAATAGTAGGGACAGGATCAAGTAATTTATAATTGCCCAGAATGTCATTGTGGCTAGCACATTCTTTACTAAAAGAAGCAGTTGAATACACGAACATACCCGATTGAAAATATGTACGAATAAACTTTCATGCAAGACAGTTATCCTAGGAAAAAGTAACTTCCATTTATACTGTAAAGGTTATATTATTATATTATTATATTATTATATTATTATATTATTATATTATTATATTATTATATTATTATATTATTATATTATTATATTATTATATTATTATATTATTATATTATTATATTATTATATTATTATATTATTATATTATTATATTATTATATTATTATATTATTATATTATTATATTATTATATTATTATATTATTATATTATTATATTATTATATTATTATATTATTATATTATTATATTATTATATTATTATATTATTATATTATTATATTATTATATTATTATATTATTATATTATTATATTATTATATTATTATATTATTATATTATTATATTATTATATTATTATATTATTATATTATTATATTATTATATTATTATATTATTATATTATTATATTATTATATTATTATATTATTATATTATTATATTATTATATTATTATATTATTATATTATTATATTATTATATTATTATATTATTATATTATTATATTATTATATTATTATATTATTATATTATTATATTATTATATTATTATATTATTATATTATTATATTATTATATTATTATATTATTATATTATTATATTATTATATTATTATATTATTATATTATTATATTATTATATTATTATATTATTATATTATTATATTATTATATTATTATATTATTATATTATTATATTATTATATTATTATATTATTATATTATTATATTATTATATTATTATATTATTATATTATTATATTATTATATTATTATATTATTATATTATTATATTATTATATTATTATATTATTATATTATTATATTATTATATTATTATATTATTATATTATTATATTATTATATTATTATATTATTATATTATTATATTATTATATTATTATATTATTATATTATTATATTATTATATTATTATATTATTATATTATTATATTATTATATTATTATATTATTATATTATTATATTATTATATTATTATATTATTATATTATTATATTATTATATTATTATATTATTATATTATTATATTATTATATTATTATATTATTATATTATTATATTATTATATTATTATATTATTATATTATTATATTATTATATTATTATATTATTATATTATTATATTATTATATTATTATATTATTATATTATTATATTATTATATTATTATATTATTATATTATTATATTATTATATTATTATATTATTATATTATTATATTATTATATTATTATATTATTATATTATTATATTATTATATTATTATATTATTATATTATTATATTATTATATTATTATATTATTATATTATTATATTATTATATTATTATATTATTATATTATTATATTATTATATTATTATATTATTATATTATTATATTATTATATTATTATATTATTATATTATTATATTATTATATTATTATATTATTATATTATTATATTATTATATTATTATATTATTATATTATTATATTATTATATTATTATATTATTATATTATTATATTATTATATTATTATATTATTATATTATTATATTATTATATTATTATATTATTATATTATTATATTATTATATTATTATATTATTATATTATTATATTATTATATTATTATATTATTATATTATTATATTATTATATTATTATATTATTATATTATTATATTATTATATTATTATATTATTATATTATTATATTATTATATTATTATATTATTATATTATTATATTATTATATTATTATATTATTATATTATTATATTATTATATTATTATATTATTATATTATTATATTATTATATTATTATATTATTATATTATTATATTATTATATTATTATATTATTATATTATTATATTATTATATTATTATATTATTATATTATTATATTATTATATTATTATATTATTATATTATTATATTATTATATTATTATATTATTATATTATTATATTATTATATTATTATATTATTATATTATTATATTATTATATTATTATATTATTATATTATTATATTATTATATTATTATATTATTATATTATTATATTATTATATTATTATATTATTATATTATTATATTATTATATTATTATATTATTATATTATTATATTATTATATTATTATATTATTATATTATTATATTATTATATTATTATATTATTATATTATTATATTATTATATTATTATATTATTATATTATTATATTATTATATTATTATATTATTATATTATTATATTATTATATTATTATATTATTATATTATTATATTATTATATTATTATATTATTATATTATTATATTATTATATTATTATATTATTATGGTGTCATTTTGACAAGTAAAATAAGCGCGTGATAACTCTTGATTGAAAGGAATATTTGCAGAGTTTTGGCCTCTGCAACAAACAATGTTATGTTTAATGTCTGGACATGACAAAACTCTCGGCAAGTGAGAATAGGCTCCAATTTTTCAATGACTGTCTATTCGCAGTTTTCATGTACTTTGACGGCCAACGGGACATCTAAAATATGCGCACTCCCGTTAAATTGGATAATATAGTAATTTACATATCTAACGGAATTTTATACCTAATATGATCGTTCATTTTTCTGCTGAGTCGTCTAATGCATTTTGTGTCGATCAGTATCGACGATATGCAACAGTGTCGGAGATCAAATTGTGGATCAAATTTAAACTTGTTTCGAGCAAGTTTTAATTCCAATCAAAACTGAAAGCTTAATGACAAATTCAACCAATTCAAAGATAACCAATGTTGCAGCCTTAACTGCTACGATTACGGCTATTAAATTGATCCTTAAAGTGCGTACACTCTCGCTTAACCATCTTCTACCGTAACAATCAGTTAACCATCATCTACAACTGACACTAACCATTTCTTATCTCTACTGTAACTACTCTATAGTTAGGTTTTTTTACCAAAGTGTAGCTCCATAACCTTTCCTAGGTTATTCCTGGGTTTTCGCCAATCGGTAGGCGGCAGGTTATTATGCTTAATTAAAACGATATCACATATTTTTTAAATTCTGGTTATTTGCAGGACCATTTATTTCTTGGCTGTAATCTAGTGGTGTAGTCATTTAACAGTTCTGATCATTTTTATTAATAATAATATTTCTAATGTCAGCTTTATGTACATATTTATGTTTCCGCCACCTTAACAGTATAAAGATAATAGATCCTGTTGAAATGTAGGCTTAGTTAACATCACGTCATTTAACGATATTCCAGTTGTAGTTTTAGCAGACCCGGCGAAAACTAGCCTAATTTTTGTGATCGATTCCTATAAAACTGCATTATGTGGCAGGTTAATAGTAACCAAAATCGTTAGTTACATCAGCAACCTTCATATGTCCTAAAGCAATATATTCATCCATAAACTTCCTGTATTGAATGTACAGGTTACGATTATTAGCAACTTGTTTTTCTACTTGTTAGTACCGTTGATCTTTTTTGAGAACACTAGTGATTTGGCAGAATACAAGTCAGTGTTAAAGGGAATTTTGACTATGTAACGGCCATTTTTGAGGCACGCGTGACTGGTTGTAAAATTGTTTTCACATTATAGGTCTTTTTTTAGTGAATGATTGTTTATGAGGAACCTCTTCTATATCCCAAAAGCATTTCAATTGAGTATCTCAGTCTGTTCTTGTTGCCATTGATTGTATCACTGTTAAATTGTGACAATCGACTGAGGCCTTGAAAATATCCATCCCAATTTAGTTTCTTGAGTAACTGGTTCGTCAGATGAGGCTTTTACTAAATTATTCATCAAAATGTCTCCATAATGATCTGCTCCCAATAAACAGTCGATTGGGTAGGCCAGCAGTATAAAATGATAAATCAGCCCATAGCAGATTTCTGGCATGTTCTTTTTCCAGTTAATGGCATTGTGACTACCTGACAATGATTTCACTAAAGCGGTTTCTATAGTAAAATACTCTTCCCATTCCTTGATTGTGCTGCTTGTAAAGTGAGCTTAATGCTTTCTGGTGACCTAGTTCACGTAACGTTGTCACTATATGCAGGAAGACTGTGATGTGAACCTTTGCATAATTCACAATTTTTAATAATTGGGAGTTTGTTTTCCGGAAGCAAGCATCTTCGGAATAGTGGTTTGTATAATATATTGGTTTACTTCTTTCGATTTGTGGTATATTTTGGAAAAATTCTTACATTCAGGTAAATTGAGCTGTTCATAGCAAAAACTACATTTATTGGGTTTTTTAGTAACCACAAAATTTACAGCTTTACTGGATGAGTTTGTTTGTTGGTTTGCCTACTTTTTTAAACTTTTTATCTGGAGATAGTACTCCCAGAGATAGAAAGCTAATGACTAGTGGGAAGGCTAGGAAATTTTTCACTGTTTAAATTTCCTTTCGGTTTCTTCAAAAATGTCCCGTACAAGCGGTGAGTTTCCCTGCATATAGCTTCTGTGTTAGAATGTTCTTTAAGAAAGCATCCCAAGAATCTGTATTGATTTCTTGGTTCTTAATTGCATGCAGGCATTCAAATATATTATCATGCATAATCGTAAGCGGATTCTGATGATAAATTTGGTAGATCTAAATACGGTTTATGTACGTATTCATAAGAAGCCGTTTATCATTATATCTGGAGCATAGAATATTCTAAGCAGTGAGAAAATTTTACTGCGATATATTGAGGTGGTGTATTACCAATAATAGGTAGTATTTTTTGTCATCAGTTAGATCATCATAACAATGGATGGTTTTATTGAATAGGCTTTGAAAGCTTGATCCTGGGAAGTATTGAACGGTTTTACTTCTTGTCTTAAAATTTTTTTCGATATACAGCTTTTGCAAAATGGTCTTGAAGATATATGAACGTAATAATCTTGCTTCACCTAGTCTTGACCAATAATCGTAATTCTATCAGGCACAGTAAAGATCATAATATTAATCAGCTGAAAATTGATAATTCGGTAGTAACCGACAAGTAACTCAATAGGATCGTTATTTTCAACATCGTCCTAGTAGGACGTTAAATGCCATTATTTTTTGTTCCGTGTTACATAAAAACACCTGTTACCAATTGAAACAGTCATCGTTGATTATCTTAATAAAATTATCATTAACTTAAAATTGTCAGAATCATCTGGTTATGATTGCATTACACCTGATATGGCCAAAAGTTTGACTGATATTATTTTTTCTTTACTTGGTATAAAAATTATTTTTTGGATCTCTGAAGATGATTTTTCTGTTAAGCTGTTCTCATTGGTTCGTATGAATCCTCTAATATTACTATTTCTTCTATTTATTTAGTTCCTTAAGGGTCTTAAGGTCCCTGTCTTATATTATGTATCTTATATTTGCCGCAAATTTTAAAGGACAACATTACTGACATTATTTTGACATGAATAAAAATGACAATGTATTTAGCCATTCTGAATTTAGGCATTTAGGTATGAGTGTATCTGAATTGATTGATTGATTGATTGATTAGAATATACGGCCAAGGACAAACCAGGAACTCCCGGAATACCGGGCACCACTGTACACCCGTGTTACATATAACCAATCCGAAGGAGTGGAAGGAATGTTAGTTTTGACAGACTCGACCTAACTCCTAACCGGTACTGACACCTAAGCGATTGATAATTAATTTTTTTTTGTGGTGTAGAGAAAGGAAAGTTAAGTTGGTAATGACAAAATTGATCCGGTTTCCTGGTGGCCGATGTTTAACTATTAAGCACAAGGCAATCACAATTTTACTGAACTGCTCTGCATTTTGACGTTTGTTATTTACAACTCCAGTGTAATCTATAGTCTATAAAGGTTCCCTAAGAATAAATTATGAACTAATGTTTCCAAGCCATATGCTGTAAACATTTCACTTTCTGTTTTTTTATTTAATTTATTTTTTAAAAAGATTTTTTATAAAGTAACTTGTCATTTTTGACTAGCAGCGTTTGATTCTAACAATATAATATTAAAGCCACATTTATTCCTTCCATAAAATGTTGTTTTGGTTGATTTTGCATTATGCGCACTACTGAGGCTACTCAAAAGATTTTAGTCTTTTGTGTCTTCTTCTAATACCCTCTTGATGAAGTAGTCTTACAGCTTCAATTTTAGGGTGATGATGGAATCTCTCCTGGTGTTTTTGAGCATATTTTTTTATTTCACTTGCGACTATGTCTATTCCGAGATCTCTATGAAGGTCACTATTACGAGTGTACCAAGGGGCGTTTACATTCCCTCTAAGAACTTTATTTTGCAATCGTTGAACTATCAATTTGTAGTTTGAATGTGACTTCATCGATTGTGTCACCAACAGCTAGAATTGTAGTGTAACCGGCACACGTGATGGTAGTTGTATTGCTCGTCTGTGGTAAGTCGCTTGTAAATAGTACGAAAAGGAGTGGCCCTAAGACATTCCCCTGCAGGACTCCTGCTTTAGCTTCTTTTATGCTGGAGTAAGTTTCTTCCTGCTTAACTCTAAAGTATCTTCTTTTGAGATATGACTTTAAAAGTTCGCAATACTCAAATGGCAGAGTTTTCTCCAATTTAAATATTAAACCATCCAGCCAGACTTTGTCAAATGCCTGTGCTATATCCAGAAATATGGCTGAACACATTTCTTTTTCCTCTAAGGATTTTTTTATTAAATCTTTTATTCTATGGACTTGATCGATTGTGGAGTGTTTCTCTGTAAATCCAAACTGATGGGGCGGAACAACTTCTGATTTTATAATTTCTGGTTTAATTCGTTTTAATAATAGTTTCTCAAACAGTTTTGACATGATGGGAAGAAGTGATATTGGCCCGTATGAGATTAATTCACTTGGTGGCTTACCTGCGGTTTAGGTATCATTATCACGTCCTCAAATTTTCAAGATAGAGCGACATAACGGAGTCTGAAGGAAGCATTAATCATGTCCGATATTTGTTTAATAGCTTCATTAGGTAGTGGTTTAAGAACCTCTCCAGTTATCATGTCATATCCTGGTGATTTTTTAAGCACTACATGGTTCTTTACGTCTTGCTTCACTACTTTAGCACTAGTTAATGGAATTTCCTGCCTAAGAATGGTTATATGGATTTCAATCAGTATATCCTGTTGATTAAGTGTTGTTAAATTCCACTTTCATGTTGCTAAAATTTATTAAATCCCTGTCCCGGTTCCACATGTTTAATTCTCGTATTTATTTTGAGAATTTATTAATTCAACAAATAAAACTCGCAAATATTCCATATAATCTTTATTTGTTATTAAATTTGTATTTAATTAGAAATCGCTTAACTCACTTAAATATGATGCTGGTTAAATATCCACTGTGTAAAAAGTCGCTTATATTCTTCGCTTGGTTGATTTTTCTTGTTGTTAGCTCAAAAGTCGCAGTAAACAGAGAGTGATTTTTTTTAATATTTTTACAAGTCATTTGTTTGATTTGGTGTTGCCAGTGGCTACTAAAGTATAATCAGTAGACTTAGCGCGCGCTTAAATACAATTTAAATGTTTAAACTTTACTAAGTCGCGCGGCGCGCCATCTCTCATGTATCACAGGCACCTTCAATAAATCTCATGCACATTTGGTAATATAGTCGAGCGCATGAGATAAATTGGTAGTAGCATGAATACATAATTTACACGACAACTACCCATTTTAATTGCTATCATACGTTGGTGAGATTAGCTTACAATATAAGTATTTTTGAAATATGTTTTTATATGATTCTATATAATTCAATATTTATATTAATGAAATTGTATATCATTGACGAATGATTTTATTTCGTCAACAAAAATATTATTCAATAGGCAGCTTACATAATTTGGTAATCGGTCTTTTCAATTTGTTGGTCGAAGTTCTGATAGTAACAACTCTAATTAATCCGTTTTTGTCTGGATGTGTTTCAATAACTCTACCCATAGCCCATTTACAAGTAGGTAAATTATCTTCTTTCATTAAAACCAAATCACCAGTTTTGATATTGTCTTCAGGTGTCTTCCATTTACTTTTTTGTTGTAGATTATTCAAATAATCTTTATGGAATCGCTTCCAAAAACTTTGAACTCGTTGACTGACTTGTTGCCATCGAGATAATCGGGATGTAGACAGGTCACTAAGATAAGGCTCAGGTACCGACGCTACCGATGACTCCATTAAAAAGTGAGCCGGAGTTAAAGCTTCGAAAGAATCATCATCTTCCGAGATCGGACATAATGGTCTGGAGTTCAAAACTCCTTCTATTTGACATAGTAACGTAGATTATTTCTTCAAAGGTTAGATGACAGTTACCAGTAACTCGGTTGAGATGGGACTTAACCGATTTAACAGCGGCTTCCCACAAGCCGCCAAAATGTGGTGCAGATGGAGGTATATGATGCCAATTTATTTGATTGTACGTGCAGAATTCTGTAATAACAAAATCATTATTTTTCGAGTTATTAAATTTAAATACCTCATTAAGTTGTCTATTGGCTCCAATGAAATTCGCCTCGTTGTCTGAGTATATATCACTTGGTGTATTCAGTAGTTAGGTCAGTAACCAATTCTATGTGAATCGCTTTGGTGACCATATGCAGACAAAAATCGCGATATAACCTTTGGTCATTTTGGCTCCTCGACCTCTCTTACTGGCCAAAACAATAGGACCAGCGTAATCTACCCCGCATTTGGAAAATGGTATTGCCGGTGTCACTCGGACGGAACGGCTTCGCTGTTCTACCCCTCATCTTACAACATTGAATGCACCTTTTCACTTCGCTTTTTACTAGTGCTCTGCCTCTTACAATCCAATAGATTTCACGGATAAGATGGAAAGTATGGGATGAGCCGGGATGGAGATATTTTTTATGGATAAAGGAAATAATCATTCTATTTAGGACGTGGGAGTTGGGTAGAATGATCGGGTGTTTAAACTCATAAGAATTCGATGTATTCTTTAGTCTACCTCCAACGCGTAACAAGCCGTTTTCATCCAAAAAAGGTGTTAGCGCTGACAGTTTGTTATGAGTAGCTAATGTTTCCTTCTTGGCCAGTAATTTTATATCGCTTGCGTATTCTTTCATCTGTACCCACTTTATTAGGCCTTCAGTCGCTTTTGTAATTTCCTTACATGTTATCGCTGTGCTTTCTCGTGCACCCTTCTTAAGCTTTGCATTTTTAATAAATCTATGGACAAAACTTAATATGCGTATGGCTTTGCTAAAGGAAAAAGTTTTACTTAATACAACTTCATATACGCTTTCACCTTTTGAACAATTTACATGATACAATGGAATGGATGACGATTTATTTCTTATCTCACAAATTGTATCATCATAATAAACTTCTAAAGTTACAATTGGCCAAGATTGCTCAGGTTCAATTAACCATGAAGGTTCGTGCCACCATTGATTAAGTGGTATTAATTTAGAAGGTAGAACCCATCTAGACGCATAATCAGCAGGATTATTCTCGGACTTGACATGATTCCAATGAGTTCGTGGGAACTCATCTTGTATACCCGATACCCGGTTGGCTACAAACGTTTTCCATTTAGTAGGATGGTCCGACAACCATGGTAAAACGATCGTTGAGTCGGTCCAGCTATAAACAGTAATATCTTTTGGAAGTGTTTTTCTTACTTCACTTATTAGTTTGGCCAAAAGATAAGCTCCGCATTACTCTAATCTCGGAAGAGACTCTTGTTTGATAGGAGCTACCTTAGTTTTTGATGCGATAAGCTTGATTTGAATTTCACCATTTTCATCTCTGAATCGGCTGTACAGTACAGCTGCATATGCTCGTTCACTAGCATCGCAAAACCCGTGGAGCTGCATATCGTGTTGATGTATGTGTCGAGATATTCGTAGTTGTTCAAATTGCGGAAGTTCTGCTTTCAGTTGCCTCCATACTAAAGCGATATCATTTGGCAACTCATCGTCCCAAGCCAAATTTCTCATCCACAGTTTTTGGTACAGTATCTTGGCAATTATAATCGATGGAGACAAGAGACTTAGCGGATCAAAAATCTTGGATGCGTTTGAAATCAATATTCGCTTCGTCGATACCTTTTCTTCAGGCAGATTTACGGTAAAATATAAATGATCGTCCTGGGAATCCCATTGAAGACCCAATATTTTTGTGGTGTAATTCGTTTCGTCAATGAAGCCCAATGATTTATCTTTCTCATATACAAGTTGATCACGCAATTCAGTAGCATTAGATCTCCATTTTCGCAAATTGAACCCCCGTAGTCGCAGCAAATAAGTCAACTTATCTTTTAAACATTTAGCTTCTTTGATCGTATCAGCACCAGATAGGTAGTCGTCTATATAAAATTTGTTATTTATTTCGTTAGCAATTAATGGATATTCTTCTTTAAAATCGAATACAGTTTGCTGCAGAGATCTGATGGCCAAAAAAGCTGAGCTAGACATCCCAAACGTAACGGTCGTTAGTTTATAATGAGATAAAGGGTCACTTACATTTTCTCGCCACAATATTCGTTGATATTCTTGATCTTCTTCGGCTACCATGACTTGTCGATACATTTTTAAATATATCAGCGATGATCGCAAATTTGTTGTATCGAAAATTTAGTAAAGTCATCTATAGAGTGGGCTGAATAGTCGGCCATGAGTACCTCATTCAAGGAGCTGCCATTAGTTGTTATACTAGAACCGTCGAATACAACACGCAGTTTTGTTGTTGTGCTTTCATTTTTCATGACAGCGTGATGTGGAAGATAATAACTCATTGTATCCATGCAGTTTATACTTGAGTTTGGAATTTTCTTTAGGTGCCCCAAAGCGATATACTCTCGCATAATTTTGGTATATTCTAATTTCAATTTAGGATCGCGCTTGAATTTTTGTTCTAAATTAAAGTATCGTTTTTTAGCTATAACTATCGAATTCCCTAAAGGTGTAAATTGTTTTTTAAATGGCAATTTCACAATAAATCTTCCTGAAGAGTGCCGTAAAAGATGGACCTTGTAATGCTCCTCGCATTCGTTTTCTTCCTTTGAAAATGGGGCACAGCTAGAGAGCTTCTCCATTTCCCAAAATCGTTTAAGTATTTCATCGACATTTAAACCAAGGCTTACACTTATGCTCGATAGTTGATTTCCTACTTTAGTGGTTTCTCCTGATACTATCCATCCGAACATCGTATTTTGAGCTACCAAATTATCTTCTAGGGTGTCCAGCCGGCCTTCTCGCAAAACACTGAAAAATCGATCTGCCCCAATAATCATATCTACAACACCAGGTTTATTAAAATAGGGATCTGCTAATTGTAACTCTTTAATTTTCTGGAAATAAGTGGTATTTACTACACATGATGGTAGACAATTTGTTAGTTTTGGGAGTATAAGCATGTTGATGTTCATGAATTCACCCTTTGAATATAAGGATTCGACAATTAAATTTTTATTAAATCCAAGTTAAATTTTTCGTTATGAATCCCCAAAATATAATTTCACCAAAAAATTTAATAAAAATTTTCCATAAATTAATTTTCCATTTTATTGCTTCTAATAATAAATAAATGACGAACAATAAATAAAAGTACCTATATTACATTACACGCTCATTTAACCGCGTCTTATGGCTGCTTTTTCATTATGATACTGCTATAATGATGATAGATATAGATGTAGATCTCTATACACCACCTCTACCATCGATGGTGCGGTATCTCACTTAGCTACGGGTAACAAAGTAACGACACGCACACGTTACAAATATTTTCCAATATCTTATATATGCGGGTGTTGTGTATCTTCCCGGACCCAGTCTCCTCGGTATTTTCGTATGTGTGTATGTGCGCACATATAATCGTCGTCGATAGAAATATCGAAGAGACTCTAAACGATATATTACATTGATAACAATAACAGACAGAACAATGAAAATGATAAAATAAAAGACGGCACAAAAAAAAATGTCAACAATAAAGTAAATATGGCAACGAAGATGGATGAATTCTATCACTGTTATATATACCCTCTCTAATATATTGAACAAAGCTTTTTTATTAAGCTTTTTGTCATATGTCTATCGTTTCTATGTACATATATTTGTGTGTACATTGACTATCATGTGTAATATAACATAAAAATGTGAAATATTTTGACGAGCTTGAAAGCTTCAATATAGTGCTGTGCGATATATAGATGCGGCAGCAAAAAAATATCGACCACAACCAAAAAATTGTTGATTAGAATTTATTTCGACATATCGTCGTGTGTATTATATCTATATATGGTGTGGTATGGGGGTAAAAATTAGAACGACATAAAATTAGATTTGATTTGGTGTTATTCTAATGTGTAAATAAACCAATTCGATTCGGTGAAGCATCGATATAACCTTAGAGGATTGATGTAATAATCACTGGGATCGGGAAGCATTCACATGGCACTGGAAATCCATTCAAATTAGCATTAAGAAGAAATTAATATCACGAAAATGTTTCCGGTCACCTGCTTTTTTTTTTTTTTTTTATTAAAATGGCTGGAACCCTTGTAGCGGCTGCACAAATATTGTACATTGCTACAATAAACTTAGTGCACCACAATAAATTGTGTGCATCACCTGGTATTTCAATTGCATATTTTATTCGCCAGAATGTTGGCATGCAATTAAATACAAGATTTCGATGATTGGAATCGCGGGTTATCCAACACACACTTTTAAGTAATACACAGTGTGTTTATATTTATCAAGGTGGCAGCAGTATTTCTAAATACTGCGTAACCAAGTACATGTTCAGTTTAGAACAGAGTGGAGCGTAGCTTCCGGCCTCCCAAAATAATTCGGGATGGTGCCGAGTAAATGTTTTTTTCGCGAAACTAAAATTAGTAGAATTGTAGTGGTCAAACTTAGTGGTCGATAAAAAAGTGTTAAATAAATTATCATAACTTATTATATGATAAGTTGTTTTTATTTTTAAAACTAAATTAATACATTATTTTATAAATAAAATATAAGAATAAATTATATAAAAGATAATATAAATAAATCGTTTATAACTAAATTATACCAATAGTAAAAGTGAGTGATTATTCCGCCGACGCAACGGAGTTGCGCAGGCAAATACGGCCATACCCCAGGAAGGGGAGACAGTAAAGTGGTGACCCCGACGCCCGTTTTTACGGGATAGTGAAAAATAAAAACACGTGCCAACCTATAAAAAGAAATATACACCTAAATATATTTATTGGAATTTGCAAAAAATAAATACACGCGCCACCTTACGCCACGGAGGCAAGGCCGGGCGTGTCCACGTGGGAACACCAACAAAATTACATAAAAATAATTTTTATTTATATTCCGAAAAATAAATACACGCGCCACCTTACGCCACGGAGGCAAGGCCGGGCGTGTCCACGTGGGAACAGCGAAAGGACAACGGAATCCAACAACAAAAAAAATACAACAGCAAATTATTTTAAAAAGAAATAAAAAAAAACACGTGCCACCTTACGCCACGGGGGGCAAGGCCGGGCGTGTCCACGTGGGAACAGCGAAAGGACAACGGAATCCAAAAACCATAAGTCATAAAAAATTTTTTACACATACATTTTTTTTTCTATTTTATTTTTTTTTTTGAGTTACATTAAAGTAGAACTTAATTTAAGTACGTTGTAAAATTTATTAAATACTTTAAACAACACTACCACGGTTCTCCGATAATTCTCTCTCTTATAACACAACACATTTACAAGGTATCAATTCCTCAGATTTTTAAATCTAAATAACACACTCTAAAAAAATGGCCGGTGACGATGAACAATCCTCCCCAAAAATCGAGGTAGATGAAGCTAAATCAGTGAAATTGCAGCAGTTCTGGATGGAAAAACCCCAGAACTGGTTTAATGTGACGGAACTGCAATTTCAGATGAACCACGTCACCTCAGATAAAACGAAGTTCATCCACACCCTATCAGCTCTCTCCCCGAGCGCATGCGATGTCGTATCAGACATTCTAACATGTCCGCCTACAACTGGCCGATACGAAGCATTAAAAAACGCGCTCCTGGATAGACTGACACCTTCCACAGAGGCTAAACTAGAGTCTCTGCTGAGCGGGCAAGATATGGGGGATAGGCGGCCCAGTGAGCTCCTCCGCCAAATTAAGTATCTGGCTGGTAGTCAATTTCCAGAACACACGATAAAATCTCTGTGGGTGAGAAAAATGCCAGAGATCATCCGTATCGCGCTGGTTGCGCAACCGGATGGTCGGCCGCTCGACGATCTTTCAGCAACAGCGGACAAACTTTATGAGGCAATGTCAGGAGTAAAATCAATTTCGGTAGTGACACGTCAATCACGAGATAAGCAAAGGACGAACAATCCGACCGATGACGTGAGACTCCACCAACCAACAACATCACGAGGTGGTACAGTCGAACAAAGACTAGCGACCATTGAAGCTCGCCTGGATAGCCTGACGCAGCGCATCAACGAGCGGTCGCGTTCACAACAAAAAAGAGGACGCTCACAGTCACGGAATCGAGCATGGTCTCGAAATAACTCTCGCTCGAGGAACCAGAGCCGAGACAATAACACCCAGTATAGCCGTAACTGGTGTAATTATCATAATAAGTTCGGCAGCCGAGCCTTCCACTGCACCAAACCTTGCAGCTTTGTCAACGACAACAGCAAGAACCCCACAGAGAGCAGTGATGTAGAAATGAAACCTGCCCAACTAACAAAAAACATGTAAGCCACCTGGTAGAGTTGAGATCCATCTCCTCCCAGAACTCACACAAGCTCCGACAACCTTTCCAACTATTTTCAACCACATACACCTCTAATTCGACCAAACGTTTATTTGTTTACGATTCAAATAACCAACTTACCTTTCTAATAGACACGGGCGCTGACCTCTCAGTAATACCCGTCCATTACTTCGCTAATAGTTTTTACTTTAGTGAAAAATCAAGAGATCTAGTCCTTTCAGCAGCCAATGGTTCAACCATTAGCACCTACGGAGAAAAATTACTCCAGGTGGATATCGGATTAAGGCGTTCATACACACATGCTTTTGTATTAGCATCAGTGAACCGCCCGATTATCGGCGCTGACTTTCTTTTGAAATTTGGACTCCTTGTCGACCTCAAACATAAAAGGCTGGTTGATTCAGCAACAAAGCTGTCAATCAATGCCACTATGGTGAAGGTAAATACACCGACACCCATTCATTTTTCAGTCGACAACGGTTATGGCAATCTGCTTAAGAAGTATCCCTCCTTATCAGCAGAGCCAAATTACAAAATTCCAGTCAGACATAATGTGGTTCATCATATTGTCACTACCGGCCACTTGCCAGTGTCAAGACCACGTAGACTAGATCCCGTGCGACATAAAGCCGCATACACGGAATTTCAACATATGGTGGAATTGGGAATTTGCCAACCATCATCATCTCCAGTATCGTGTCCATTACATATGGTCAAAAAGAAAGAACACGATTGGAGACCATGCGGGGACTATCGTAGACTTAATACAGTTACGACACCGGATCGATATCCGATTCCCCACATTCAAAACTTCTCTATGCACGCGCATGGATGCAAAATATTCTCCAAGATAGATCTGGTTAGAGCGTATCACCTCATACCAGTAGCTCATGAAGATGTATACAAGACCGCTATCACTACTCCATTTGGCCTCTTCGAATTTACACGAATGCCATTCGGTCTCCGGAACGCAGCGCAAACGTTCCAACGCTTCATGAACGAAGTCGTCAGAGAACTTGACTTCGTGTTCGTTTATATCGACGATATTCTAGTGGCATCTAAAGATGAGGAACAGCACAAAATGCACTTAGAAAAACTATTCAAAAAATTAGTGGAGTTTGATGTACACATTAAAGCCGCAAAATGTGTGTTCGGTGCGTCCACCTTAGACTTCCTTAGCCACACCATCACATCAAATGGTGTTCTTCCTTCAGAGGAACGAGTGAATGCCATTAAAAATTTCCCAGCTCCAACATCGGTCAAAAGCATACAACGCTTTGTCGGCATGGTGAACTATTACCACCGATTTATACCGAAGCTCGCTGAAACACTAGCTCCAATACATACGCAATTGGCCGCTTTAGTGAAAAAGCCGAAGACACCCAAGAACTTTTCTTGGCCCGACGAATGCCAAAACGCATTTTTGTCGGTGAAAACAAAATTAGCCACAGCGACAGTATTAGCCCATCCTATGAACGATGCGAAGCTCAGCATCACTACCGATGCATCAAATACTGCTGTAGGCGCGGTACTACAACAGTACAGAAATAAATGTTGGGAGCCACTGGCATTTCATTCTAAAAAACTCTCGGACGCGGAAATCAAATACTCAGCATTCGATCGAGAATTACTCGCAATATATCAGGCAATTAAACATTTCCGATATTTTGTCGAGGGTCGGGAATTCACAATTTACACCGACCATAAACCACTTACAAGAGCAATTCAGTCTAAAACTGAACGAAATCCAAGACAGTCGAGACACTTGGATTTTATTAGTCAATTTACCACGGATATTCAGCATGTGGCCGGCTCAGACAATGTAGTCGCAGATACTCTTTCCCGAACATCGGAAGAAATAAACAATACAAACATACCGGCACCAGCCGACGAATACAAACCAGAAGTGGCCCAAGTTAATACTTACTACGATCTCAATAAGATCGCAATGGCGCAAAAAGCGGACTTAGAGCTTCAGAATTTACTTTCTGGCTCCGGACGTCCTCGTCATCAAAACATGACTCTACAACTTTTTGCAATGCCTGGCCTAGATATTACCTGCGAGACAAGCACCGGCACAAACAAACCATACATACCAGATGATCTACGTCGTAACGTATTCGATACACTACACAGTATCTCACATCCGGGAATCCGTGCAACTCGTAAATTGATTACTGCTCGCTACTTTTGGCCAAGTATAAACAAGGATGTGACCCACTGGGCACAAAACTGCTTATCTTGCCAACGTGCTAAAGTTCAAAGGCACACCAAATCGGCTCTTGGACAATTTCCTATTCCAACGGGTCGATTCGAACATATCCATATAGATATAGTGGGACCATTACCACCCTCTAATGGATATTCATATTTATTGACATGTGTCGATCGTTTCACTCGATGGCCCGAAGCTTACTGCATGAGTAACATGACAGCAACCACCATAGCCAATACTTTCGTTCACAATTATGTATCACGATTTGGCGTCCCGAGCACAATCACAACAGATCAGGGATCGCAGTTTGAGTCTAAGCTATTCACTGAGTTAACAAAACTCCTAGGCTCACATCGTATACGCACTACGGCTTATAATCCAAAAGCCAATGGCATGGTCGAACGCTTCCATCGTCAGCTAAAAGCTGCACTAATGGCTCGAGGGAACACACTCAACTGGAGTGAAGAAATCCCAATCATACTACTAGGGATAAGAGCAACTGTGAAAGAAGATCTAAATTGCTCACCCGCGGAAATGGTCTATGGACAAACAATCAAACTTCCCGGGGAATTTTTTGTCGAAAACCCTCTTTCACAAGAAACAAATAATGACACAGTCGTCGATCAGCTTCGACACACAATGCGAAATCTGATTCCAACCAGCTCACGACAAACTACTCAAGCAAACATTTTTATACCCAAATCTTTGGACAAATGTGAGTTTGTGTTCGTGAGAACAGACAAAGTCCGCACAGGATTACAACCTCCATACGAAGGCCCGTACAAAGTAATACGTCGGCTTCGTAAGCATTTCATCGTATCGATCAAAGATAAAAATCAGAATATCTCAGTCGATCGATTAAAGCCAGCATATGGCATATTAGGCTCATCTGATAATATATCAGCGTATCGAGCACGAAAAACAGTCCATTTTGCTGAATGATTCATCTAATTAATATGATAACATGGCTCGGGCACTTACTGCCTGGATACAAACACTCATGGCTGATTGATTCAGCTATACAGCTGTCAATCTTATGCCACAGTCGTTATGCACAACACGCCTATGTCGACAATACAATTCATACAAGAGTCGATCCATCATAATGGATACGAACCATTGCCAACCCATTACGCATACTCAACGCCTCTAATGGATACATATTACAACATCATTCACACCTTCACTGAGGGGGGGGACATCACTTGCGGGGGAGTCCTGTAGCGGCTGCACAAATATTGTACATTGCTACAATAAACTTAGTGCACCACAATAAATTGTGTGCATCACCTGGTATTTCAATTGCATATTTTATTCGCCAGAATGTTGGCATGCAATTAAATACAAGATTTCGATGATTGGAATCGCGGGTTATCCAACACACACTTTTAAGTAATACACAGTGTGTTTATATTTATCAAGGTGGCAGCAGTATTTCTAAATACTGCGTAACCAAGTACATGTTCAGTTTAGAACAGAGTGGAGCGTAGCTTCCGGCCTCCCAAAATAATTCGGGATGGTGCCGAGTAAATGTTTTTTTCGCGAAACTAAAATTAGTAGAATTGTAGTGGTCAAACTTAGTGGTCGATAAAAAAGTGTTAAATAAATTATCATAACTTATTATATGATAAGTTGTTTTTATTTTTAAAACTAAATTAATACATTATTTTATAAATAAAATATAAGAATAAATTATATAAAAGATAATATAAATAAATCGTTTATAACTAAATTATACCAATAGTAAAAGTGAGTGATTATTCCGCCGACGCAACGGAGTTGCGCAGGCAAATACGGCCATACCCCAGGAAGGGGAGACAGTAAACCCTCAAGGATTCCGCACTCAATGCCACAACGAGCCCATTATGCAAACCTAAGATTCTATTAAATTTCACAAAGGCGAGTAGCTGCCTTAGCAAACTGAATCTGCTTGAACCAAGGCAGGGAAGACACTTGATCTAACCGAATAGACCTAGAGTTGAAGACCTGAAGCCTAACTCCTTCAAAGGCCGGACAACTACAGACAAAGTGAATGCAATCATCAACCTCTTCGAGACAGTCCTCACATACACCATCCTGAGCTACACCCATGCGATGAAGAAGATCTTTGAATCGGCCATGACCTGTAAGAATCCCAACCAGGATCCTCAACTGATCTTTCCTTAAAGACAAAGCAAACTTAGTCGACCTCAAATTGGGTTCACTAATAAATTGTTTCGCCCAGCGGCAGCCAGACGAAACACGCCAATTTTGTTTTGCAACAGACATAATGAATTTCTTAATAGCTTGCTTACCCAAACTAAAAGAAAGGGGAGTAGCTGGTTCAGTGCCGAAAATTTCAAAACGAGAACCAGCTTTAGCTAGGGAGTCCGCGAACTCATTGCCCTCGATGCCACAATGAGCTGGGACCCACATTAGTGAGACTTTATTAAATACGCAAAGACGATTAATGTAAAGTTTACAATCCTTGACTAGTTTGGAAACAGTCAAAGGGTTTATTAATGAATCGAGCACAGCTTTACTATCAGTACACATTATGATGTTTTCCTCAGCAAAGCTATACTTTAAAGCAGCAAACACACAATGCGAGAGCGCAATCAGTTCCGCCTGAAATGCTGTACAGTACGAACACAGACAACCAGACGAACTCTGAACCAACGCGGGACAGTATGTTCCAAACCCTGCAGAAAGACCTGCGAAGCCCACAGATCTTTAGACGGATATTCTACCGAGAATGAATTGGAAAAGTCAAACTGAGGTAGCAGTCTGTCATTAACCATATCAATTTCTGGTATAAGTGAATTGTACCGAGAAATAATGAGCCTATGACCCAAAATGGATCCGAAACTATTCCAAACCCCTAAGCACCTCAAACGGAACGCCGCAGAACACGCCGACCCAAGTATGAAAGAGTGCAACTGAGGCAAAGAAAGGATAGCTTCCATAGCAATAAGTGGTGTGGAGGACATAGCACCGGTAATAGCCCGACAAGCAGTGCCCTGTAAGCCACAAAGCTTCGCTATGGATGATTTCAGATTAATCACTGGCCACCAAACGACCGATGCATAAGAGAGCATTGGCAAGACCATAGATTTGTATATAAGAGCTAACGTTTTAGGAGTCAGTCCCCAAGATTTACCAAAAGCTCTTCTGCATTGCCAAAAAATGGCAGTAGCTTTTGACAGCATACTATCAAGATGCTTCTTCCAGGAAAGTTTACTATCAATAAAAACACCAAGATGCTTGACATAATCCGATCTAGTAATAACTTTGCCAAAAAGAGATGGAACAGAGAAGTCACCAATATGCCTGCGCTTGGTGAAAACAACTAAGTCCGTTTTTAGAGGGTTAACATGTAAGCCCTTATCAAGACACCAGGCTTCAACAATTAACAAAGCATGCTGCGTTAGATCTGATAGGACATTCAAGTGCTTACCCGAAACTGTCAGAACAAGATCATCAGCATAACTCTGCACGACAAAGCCCGAGTGTTGCAGTATAACAAGCAACTCATCGATTACCAAGAGCCACAAGGGAGGTGACAGTACACCACCTTGTGGACAACCTTTGGCAACTTTGACGGAAACTGACTGATCATCCAGCTTTATCTCAACAGTTCGAGATTTAAGCATGGATTCAATCCAACATATAATGTCTTGATCGACACCAAAATTTGGTCACCTGCTTACATACACGGAAAAGAGATTTAAGTCAACGGAATTAGAATTCAGTTTTGGCTTTAATTACTGATATTCTCTTTTTGTGGGTTAAGTAACCCATTGAAAACAATGATCTATCCACAATGTACCAATGTATTATATAATGGCTTCGTCTTTCACATATACAAGATCGCCAATTTTCTTAAATTTGAGTGTTGTTACTGCCACTTTTTCCTTTGTTGGAGGGTGTGAAAGTATTCCCTAGAAAACCGTCGCCAGTTACCTTGTATGCGTTTCTGCATGTTTTGCCATCTATTCAATCGGTTATCGGGTGTGCTTTGTAGATGTTCATTGGCTTTTGTTTCTAGTGGTCCCGTGAGAAAGAAATGCACAGGCGTTAAAAGCAAGCTGTCAATTAGGATCGATAGATATTGGCGGGAGTGACCGGGAGTTGAGGATAGCTTCTATCTCACCTAGTAGAGTAGAGAGTTCTTCTAAACTGAGAATTGCATAGTTGGTGGCTCGTATTAGGCTTCATGTATTTGACATCTGCCTCCCAGAGACTGCCCATTGATGGGCTGGCAGGTGGTATGAAGTGCTATTGAGTGCCCTTTTCAGCAAAGTATTCAGCTATATAATGATTGCGTGTTGGTTCTTGTAGTGCTTGCGTTAATTCCGACAACTTCCGGCTCGCACTCTTGAAGTTAGTTCCATTGTCCGAGAATATACCAGTTGGGTTGTTGCGTCTACTGGCAAACCTTCTTAGCGCTCCTATGTATCCGTTCGTGGATAAATCCATTACCGGCTCCAATTAGATCTACCTTTAAAAAACATCGTGTTTGAGTGGTTTGTACATTCGGTAGATCTCCCATTAGTTACGTGGCCTTCATCTTGAACCATATCTTGCAAGCGTTTGTTATATTTTTTGTTGATACTTTACCGCCTAGGATCCAGTATTTCTGGCGAGACAAATGGAACAAAGTGGATGCCGTCGGATGTAGGTAAGTCGTATGCATCAAGGTTAATATATCAATGCTTAGTCGATGAGATTTCGACAAAATCATTTGGTGTCTTGCGTAATCCGAGCAATTGGCATTGGTCAGACATCCACCTACGCGTAGGATGCCATCCTTGTCGAGAAATTGTGAAAGTAACAATATGTTGCTATTATTTATTCAGATTGCTGGGCCTACCGCCACATACACCGCTCTACAATCTTAATTTCTTCACAAATAAGCGGTGGCACTATCTATATGCTCGAATAGTGTATCCAATACGAGAACCTCAATTGTGGCTTAGTTTGAGTAGATTGTTTGCATATCGGTGGGTTCTGGATTATTGATAAGATGATCTATTTTTTATTCTGGCCATGCGGTTCTATCTTGACGTAGCCATTCGGGCCCTTTCCACCAAAAATTATGATTGGCTAGCTCTGCTGGCATGAGCCTCGGGACGCGCAGTCGCATGAGTTTGATTTCGAGCTTACATGTTGCCACTTTGTTTTAGGTAACCATTCGTGTATCAGTGACGTTCGATTCTCAATAAACATTGGTAGAGTTGCGGGTTGTTTGGTTAACCAATGGAGCACTATTTCAGAATCTGTCCAGGAGTAATATGGTATGCTTTTGATTTTTAGTGTTTGAATGACAGATTTTGATAGTTTCGCCAGTAGATGTGCAGCTAGTAGCTCTAATCTTGGGATCGTTACAGGCCGAATAGGTGAAACCTTTGTTTTGAATGCAATTAGGTACATACAATAATCTCGGCGATCGGACTAATGACACGTAAGTAAAATGCTGCAGCGTAAGCTGCCTTGCTGGCGTCGCAGAATCCATGGGCTTCCTTATAGTGATCGTTTTTTCTCAGGTGGCTTGGTATTTTATTTTGATCGACGTGCTGCTCCTTGACCTTGAGGTTTGTCCAGGTATCAGCACTTTCAGTGAGCCCTTGTGTTCCCATGCTAGAGATAGCAACCATAGTTTTTGGAAAAGCCCCTTCACGGTGATGGTGATTGGAGATAGCCTCGCTAGTGAATTCAAAAAAAGAGACGCGTCCGACAAGAAGTGATGCTTTGCCAGTTGATTTTGAAGGTGAAGCTATCTTTCTCACAATTCCAGTGTAGTCCTAGTACTTTATGCGGGCTATCTTTCATCATTGCTATGGTGCTTACTGGATCTTTCGCACCGATGGTTTGCATAAACTTTTCAGATTTGGGAGCCCATTTATGCAACTTGAATCTGGCTGAGTCGAGCACTTGTTGGAGACTTTTGGCAAGATAAGCAGCTGACGCAGTTCCGTAAGTTATGGTTATTAACTTAAATTGTTTGAGTGACTCGGTCGGATCTCTTCACCGTACGATGAGCTGATAATTCAGTGGTCTGGATGTCCTCATAGCTGTCAATAGATCTGCTGTATATATGCCGTAAATGCTACCTTTTTAAATCGGAATCATGTTAGGATTGATGTAAGTACTGGCTGATTTGTTGACCCTACCACTAACGTTTGATTGAGAGATACCGAAGACTTGGTAACCGCCGACCCGTCAAGTACAACCCGTAACTTTGTCGTGACATTCGCTTGTTTTATCACCGAATGGTGCGGCAGGTAGAAATGGTTTGGTGATGGAATCAGGTGATCTGCAGATTCACGAAGATCGTGATTCTCCAAAAGGTGATGCGTTTGGGATGAATGGGAGTCGCACTACGAATCAACCCTGTTCATCACGGTACGTTGTATCATGAAATAGTTCCTCGCACTTGTGTTCTTGCATAGTCATGTGGCTATGCTCTGGTAATTCGTCCAGCTCCCAGAATTTTCAAAGAGTGTTGTGGATGTTGAATTCATGGTTAATGTTGAATGAATTTTATACAGGTGTACGCGCGTGGCCTCACTTGATTATCCAGCCAAATATCGTGTTTTGAGCGATCAATTTGTTAGTGCCTTCTATTTTGCCATTTGACAAGATTTTCATGAATTGTCCGACTCCCAGCAACACGTCTATTTCGTTGGGTTGGTCTTCTGTGGAGTCAGCTAGTGTAGTTAAATCAAGTTCATCCCATTCGTTGAGTAACTCCGTACTGGCTCGTGGTATATTGGTCTTTTTGACGCGATTCCTTCAACCCGATATCGTGCGTTGGATCGAGGTAAATTAAGCAAACGAACACAAGCCTTACTGATCATGGAGCTATTGGATCCCGAATCTAATAGCGTACTTCCCATGCAGGCGTTTCATTCAGTGTTACGGACGATAACTCGTGCTGTAGGTAGGAGCAGACTTAACTGGAGCAATGCAGTATGTATGCTAATAATGGAAGCACTGTTGGATGCAGTTGTTGTGACATTAGCCTTTGTGTCCTTGTGCTGGGATGAAGGTTTTTGATCGTTAGCTTCTGAAGAAGGATGCAGGACGGTATGATGTTTTTTACGGCACAAGTAATATCTTCTGAAGAAACGACATACCTTTGAGCTGTGGCGATTGGCTAGGTAGTTGAAGCAACATCCAGATGAGGCTACGAAGTCCTTTCGAGCAGTAACATTTAATGATTTAAATTCTTCGCAGTCTTGGAAATGATGATTACTTAAACATTTGCGACAGATCATGGTTCGTGGCAACACAGTTGCTTGAGAGGTAGGTTGAGTTGAAGTACTCAACTTCGATGTAAAATCATGATGCATCTTGATTTCATTACTATGTCGAGCTATGCATCGTTTTCGAGAAAGTTGGTGTAACGAACAAAGGTGTAAGCGTTTCCCTTCAGCAGACCCTTTAATTAGCTGAGCTTCTGACAGTCTGACATTGTCACGTTTTTATCAACTACTGCTTCAAATATGTCTTTGAATGACTGAAACTCCTCTGACCTGTTTACGTAGATGGGTGCGGAATGTCTAATGGGGGGTAGAGTTACTTTTTCCTTTGGTACCACGGCCATGCTTGTTTTTCTAATCGTATCTAATAGGTCTCTTTAATGAGCGTTGAATGCAGACATCATTTCATTCAGTTGCTTTTGAACTGCAGTCAATAGAGGATTTGTATCATGTACCAAGCCTCTTAGGTTTGCCTTTAATTTTTAGAATCTTTGCTCGAATTCGGCGATTTCGGTTGATTCGAGATCAATGTCTACCATTTTCTGATCGTATTCTTCGAAATCTCGAAAGCATCTCTTGAATTGCTCCAAGTAAACGTAAGCGTCTTGTAAATCCATGTTAGTCATCGTGATTGAGGTTATGGCATTTTCCAGACGTATTAGGGCAGCACGTGCATGATCGAATCTTTTGGTGTACTGGAAGAATTTCCTCTTCGTCTCTTTGTCCATGGTTTAAGTAGGATGCTTTATGCCTTAATAACATAATGGTTTACACAGTAAAGTAGTCGATGAGTTTTTCAGCGACGAGTGATTACGGTTGGAAGTACTCGCAAATTGGTTCAATATAAATATCAACTTCCGAAATGGTCGAAGTTTAGTTCCAATCGTTATAGTGCACCGTAAATGTTTTGACGTTTTGGTATATAAATCTTGATTTATATACCACAAAAAAAAATCTAGATGATACAAATGATAACACTATATATACCTACTCATACATTGACAAAACAGGTATATAATCAATGATCTATCCACAATGTACCAATACATACTATATATACATACTTATCTATATAAGTACATATTGACAAAATATGCAGGGCTATACAACCGATGATATCACGATGCGCAACACGTAGTGCTCGGCTTTTCTTTGAGTTAATTCCAGGAATACATCACCAAGTCCTACTGTATCTTCAACACCTCTCTGGAAACAATGTGGTATCTGGTTCAATTTTTGAGTCAATTGATGTTGTTGCATTGGCAAGATGCATTGATGCTAAAATCGTAATTTAAAATATTGAAGATATTCTTCTAATATAGCTACTTAGGTCATAATTTTCTGTTCCTAAAGGGTTAGCTAAAAGTTGTTATTTACTTCTGAACCTAAGGTACTAATCACCAATAACATCGTCAATATGTTCATTAGTCGGGTTGTTGTTGTAGGGATGCTAGTGAAAGGTATAGGCGATCAAATTTTTGTGATGTAACGTTTCGCAATATAGTTGTTATGCTTTAGAGTCTATCTGAACCAAGATTTGACTGTATTACTCTTGCTATTACTCCTGCTTCTCTTAAACCTCCTAAGTGGGGTCTTCCCGGAGGAATAAAATTAAATTTCAGGCCGCTTTTTGGTTTTCGCTTTGGGCTCAAGTTGGACGACGATTTATTTTGTGATGTTGTATGTTTGTCTCCAACGGTCCAAATTTGTACCACAATCATTGAATGTTTTATTGCATAATCCTCGCCTAGATGTGATTTGTTTGAATGCTCCGAGGAATGCTTTTATTGTTAAGTTGCTAAATGGATGGCTTTTGTAGTCGTACATATAAAAATGGCATTGTATCTTTTGTATGCTTTGTTACATTTTCGTTTGTGCAACTTTAATGTGTTTGATTTAGCCCGTGGTTTGTAAATAAAGCCGCTAGAGTAACACGTTCGATTGATAATATACCCATTAGTTGATGGGAGGTTAATTTTATGTACTTGGCACATACGTTTGTGTCGGTTGGAGGTTTTTGTTTATCAGCCAGTATATTTGTCTTTTATAAGCTAAAGTAGCTTGATTTTCACCATGAAAAGTTTTGTGATGTGCCCCTCTGATAATTAGTTTTGCTATTTGGTGCCCTGTTGGTAATATTATGGGCCATTTTTCATTAAACGTTATGTTAGATTTGTTTGATCTGTTTCCTTCCTACTGTCAACAGGCCGTCTCTATTTAAAAAAGGATGGAGCATCAATTTTTTGATCCTTTTAAATAGTAGATGTCAGTTTTTTAATTGCTTGATTTCGACCTTTGAAGTCAGCCACTTGTATTTACCTGATGATTTATTTTGCTGCTATTATTAACTCTTCTAGTTGAATCAAATATGCTGTAAATTTAAACTAAATCGGTCCTTCCCACCAAAATGCGTGATTTAGCAGTTGGCTGGGGTTTATACCTTTTGATGCACAATCTGCTGGATTTGCGTTGGAAATCATATGATGCCGTTGAAAAAGGTTTGCGCTTGATTGAATTTTTGTTATCCTGGGCCAACAAATATCTTATGATTTTACGGTTTTCTTTTTATCTATCCTAAAGCGGTCATTGAATCAGTCCAGCAGAATATGTTTGTCTTTATTGGTCAGTTCGAAAGCATGTCGTACCTTGAGCAGTACTCTTGATAATAATAGCAGGGGTTCAATTCCAATCTTCACATTTAAATTATTTGATAAAGTGGCGCCACTTTTGTTTTTACCGCAAAAACTCTTGTTATACCTTTAATTTTTCCCAGCGATTTAAGGCAATTCTTTCAAATTGAAAAACTTCCTCAAGGCGAATCCGCCTCTTTGTAATGGTGAATATAGCCTTTGAGCAACTCTTATTTGTGAGCATCAACAACAGCTATTTGTCTTAAGGTTTTTGTTGCGAAATATTTCGCTGTATTAATATTATTGTTAGGTCATTCTGAAGGTTTAATCCGTTAAGCAATATCTGGTTAAGAGACATAATTATTGTTTTTTTGCCAGGCACGCCAAATGTTGCTTATAGTTTAGTTGCTATCTTGCTTTTTGACGGCATGATCTTGCTCTATTTTTGATTTATGGAGTAATGATTCTTGGAGTTGCACATACCGAATGTCTAATAACCTCGTAACTTCCATTTCCTGTGCATTTGTTGGTAGGGATCTCCACATTTTATCTCGTCAGTGGCTGGAACTTGGTTTGGATATATTTCTTTTAATTCCCACAGGTATTTTAGTTGTCTATCGATATCTGCAGTGTGACGAGGCAGTTTATTTTTTTTGCAGGGAAATCATGCTTTCTATTTAAAGGACCAGAAATAATCGATCCGAAATGTGTTTTTGTGTGATGTTTTGTATAAATGTCTCTTTGAACCCGTTTTGGATCAATTATTTGTAAAAACCGGCTCCAAATGTATGTCAATTTGGCCGAGAGTCTTGAATATTAGATCTGCAAGAAGGATATCGTTTAAAAATTGTGCCATCTCTTCAGGAATAAATGTAGCATGCCTATATCGATTAATGCCCTAAGTAATTTGTATCCAATTTACATCTAATAAAACTGTGGCCAACAGTAGGTTAGGTTATGTTGCCGTCATTCAGGAGCGTGGCATAGACACAAAAAAGGTCCGTTGCCCTACCACAACGAATTTAATTTCGCCACTTCTCACTACTGAAGCCAATTTGAGCTTCTGACGAAGCAAAAATATCCCTAACCCTACAGAGGCAGGCTAGGACTGGTGCAGAGATAGTGGAGAATAGTTTCTTGCTCCTCTTCATCCATGCAACCACGCCAGTGCGAGAAAGAACACCAATGAGAATGTGTCCAGTGATGACATTAACAATTTTACTAATACTACAACGCTTCATACATATTAGTTGGTTAGACCTGGCTGAGTCGAGTCTGGCCAAATCTGCCGCGTGATGATGCATGAATTTTGCTGTGACCACCTTTCATTTGTGATTTTATATGCTTTTTTCTTAAGAAGAAACTTAAACGAAGAAAGTGATAGCCCAATGTCAGCCTTATTTGGTAATATGCTACAAGAGGTACTCAGTCTAGCGAGTCCATTGGCTTTAATATCCCCCGTTATGTTAAAATGCCCTGGCACCCTCTTGTAAGATGGATGTTGGACTATTCAGCCATCTCGTCAAAAGATAAGAGCCAGTTCCGAGCTACTTTTGACGTAAGAAAGCCTGATTGTAGGACGTTAATTGCAGCCTGATGGTCCGTAAAAATGACAATATCCCTTACATATAATACATTATATTTCATCTAATCTATGGCCTCCTTAATTGCAATGATCTCTGCCTGAAAAACACAACATTGATCATGTAGGCGAAAAGAGAGTTTTAGATTTAATTTTTCGCAGAAAACCCCACAGCCAGCTTTACCATCCATCCTTGAGCCATCTGTGACAAAATTAACCACATCGCGCTTCATAATTGCTTCACTCGCCTTATCCTCTCTAGAGTGAATATCAATGGCCAAAAGTAACTTGTCGATTTGTTGAGTTACATTTTCCTTCACGCATTGTGACTTCTTTTTTGACGTGTAATTTTTGTGATTGCATGAAAAATATTTTCTGCATAACTTGTGTAACATTATTATCTAGTTCTTTTCTGTTGCACTTAAAGTCTGAAAGGGTTGGCAATTTTTAAATGTGTTAGTCTTTTAATGATTTCAGTTAATCCCAAAAGAAGGAAGACGTACTATATCGCAAATCGTGTTGCAGGAATAAAAATAATACTTCCTCAACCTAGGAACTAGGTAATAACAATTTGTAATTTAGTGAACCTAAATAGTTAAAATCAACCGATAACCTGTTAACCGCACTATCTCGTCACATGTATTGGATATTGGTGTACTGAGAAGCCGCCGCAAACTATGCCACAATGTCTGAAATGTTTCCAATATTCACCATTGAGCACAACACAAAAGAAATTTACCGCAAACAAGAGTTTCGCTTAGTCAGCAGTTTTCATTAGTCGGGATCAATTTTGCTGGGCCAATTCTACTGGTAGCAAAGAAGTGAAGAGAAAGGTTTGTTGTTTTCATTGAATAAGCTTGTTGCTCGAAGGGGAGCTCCTACTGATATTTATTTGGGTAACGGGGTCTAATTTCTGAGGCACAAAACTAAAATTTGCAGTAGCACTACAAATTTTAATCCACCTGAAAATGTTAAACATAAGTAGCCAAAATTTAAGCTAAACTTTTGGGAGTTTTCCACCAATTTTATCGCTCTTTTAGAGGAATTTAGAAACGAGCTGAGATATAATCAAAGTCATCGGGAATACTCATATTTTCTTTGAGTAATTGGAAACGGTGCTGATCCAGATTGAAAAGATATTGAATTCGCAACCTTTATATGTGCCATAAAAAAATTTGACAGTTGTAGTATAGACGCACTGACCTCAGCGGGAAAGGAATTTTTCATTGCGTAAAGGCACAAGGACCGTGAACAATTTTCTCATATTGGATGTTAGGGTAGCAGGAAGTTAATAATGATTTCTAAAAGAAATCCTCTTATCTGATGATGCACATTTTTATTTATGGAAGAGGAATTAAACTAACTATGCAGAGAGTCTAAAAACAATCCCTTGATGTT
Organism: Tipula confusa; assembly: GCA_963556175.1. NCBI lineage: Eukaryota > Metazoa > Arthropoda > Insecta > Diptera > Tipulidae > Tipula > Tipula confusa. The sequence continues at coordinate 115,561,781 of OY744477.1, forward strand.
GGTTGCATTAATTCAGAGCTTTAGATATTTGAAGAAAAAATTTTGCGGAAACTAAATACGTGCCCTTGTTAGAAACCATTGCCAACTGCAAGTTTCTAATTAGCTTATTTACAATATTATTTCAGATATTTTCAAAATTGGCACCTGCCACTATTTTTCCAGTTTCTTGTGATGTAATTTCTTGTTTGTAATCGTGCATATCAAAAAAAATTATGATATATCCTTCTTACATTAAAACGCAGCCTTAAAACATCGTTACAAAACACTACTCCTGAATATTAAAGTATTTATATAACACAGACAATTGT
>OY744477.1:115562288-115604788 GCA_963556175.1 Tipula confusa
AATTTAGGGAGTCCTATTTATGATTACTAGTTGCTAACCATTAATTGAGTTTGCTTTATAATATTCAAATTTTTTATGAAGAAAATACTGGATGGGATGCGTTTTAATAATTTAGTTTTGTTTGTTTTTCTCTTTTGAATTTAAAATATAAAATCCTGGGATGGAATGAAATAGTATTGCATGATGACATTTTTTTATTTTCGTGGGATGAAATACTGGGATAACTTCACATGCTTAAACGGGGGTTGGTTTCCATAATGCTCATATATGATTCTTAAATTAGTAATTTATTCTCTTAGTAATTTATAGATGGTCAATTTGACTGCGGGTTGTCTAACGAGGATGTGTTCATGTTTCCAAGTAGTTATTTTTATTAAGAAAAAATGTGCTAGCCACAATGAGGTGATAATGCTCTATCATTAAAGTCACCAATTTCTGACATTATGCTCCGGTATAGATTCCATCAGAACATCCAAATTGTTGTAAAATAAGTTGAAATCTCAAACCTTTTCACCTGGGGCCCAGAGGGAAAACCAACACCAAGAATGCCGAAGTGATCTCCGCTGTGAATCAATGTATATCCTTGAAACACATGGTCTCCACTTTTTGTTACTCGAGTTTCCTGAAAAGCAACGAGTTCCAAGTGACACTTTTTAATTGCTGTCATAGTGCCATCAAACGCGCCTGGTTTTTAAGCGAATGCACGTTTCACATCAAAATCCTAAACTGCGTGTCCGTTAACATAAGCGTAGGTCTGGTATAGCGGCATCCATATTCCTATTTGTTGGTTTTTTAAAAATTAGGTTTTTTATGGATGCGGTTAGTAAGCCAAGCGATTTAACCTTTATTTAGTTGCCTTCTACGACAAGCCATAGAGGCTGTGGTGGAATTCTAAGGGTAACATGCTCGTTTAAATGTATTTTACAAGGCGTGAAGAGGGCCCTTCAACCCAGGGGTGAATAAAACAATAAAATAATAAAATAATAAAATAATAAAATAATAAAATAATAAAATAATAAAATAATAAAATAATAAAATAATAAAATAATAAAATAATAAAATAATAAAATATTAAAATAATAAAATAATAAAATAATAAAAATAATAAAATAATAAAATAATAAAATAATAAAATAATAAAATAATAAAATAATAAAATAATAAAATATTAAAATAATAAAATAATAAAATAATAAAATAATAAAATAATAAAATAATAAAATAATAAAATAATAAAATAATAAAATAATAAAATAATAAAATAATAAAATAATAAAATAATAAAATAATAAAATAATAAAATAATAAAATAATAAAATAATAAAATAATAAAATAATAAAATAATAAAATAATAAAATAATAAAATAATAAAATAATAAAATAATAAAATAATAAAATAATAAAATAATAAAATAATAAAATAATAAAATAATAAAATAATAAAATAATAAAATAATAAAATAATAAAATAATAAAATAATAAAATAATAAAATAATAAATAATAAAATAATAAAATAATAAAATAATAAAATAATAAAATAATAAAATAATAAAATATAAAATAATAAAATAATAAAATAATAAAATAATAAAATAATAAAATAATAAAATAATAAAATAATAAAATAATAAAATAATAAAATAATAAAATAATAAAATAATAAAATAATAAAATAATAAAATAATAAAATAATAAAATAATAAAATAATAAAATAATAAAATAATAAAATAATAAAATAATAAAATAATAAAATAATAAAATAATAAAATAATAAAATAATAAAATAATAAAATAATAAAATAATAAAATAATAAAATAATAAAATAATAAAATAATAAAATAATAAAATAATAAAATAATAAAATAATAAAATAATAAAATAATAAAATAATAAAATAATAAAATAATAAAATAATAAAATAATAAATAATAAATAATAAAATAATAAAATAATAAAATAATAAAATAATAAAATAATAAATAATAAAATAATAAAATAATAAAATAATAAAATAATAAAATAATAAAATAATAAAATAATAAAATAATAAAATAATAAAATAATAAAATAATAAAATAATAAAATAATAAAATAATAAAATAATAAATAATAAAATAATAAAATAATAAAATAATAAAATAATAAAATAATAAAATAATAAAATAATAAATAATAAAATAATAAAATAATAAAATAATAAAATAATAAAATAATAAAATAATAAAATAATAAAATAATAAAATAATAAAATAATAAAATAACAAATAATAAAATAATAAAATAATAAAATAATAAAATAATAAAATAATAAAATAATAAATAATAAAATAATAATATAATAAAATAATAAAATAATAAAATAATAAAATAATAAAATAATAAAATAATAAAATAATAAAATAATAAAATAATAAAATAATAAAATAATAAAATAATAAAATAATAAAATAATAAAATAATAAAATAATAAAATAATAAAATATTAAAATAATAAAATAATAAAATAATAAAATAATAAAATAATAAAATAATAAAATAATAAAATAATAAAATAATAAAATAATAAAATAATAAAATAATAAAATAATAAAATAATAAAATAATAAAATAATAAAATAATAAATAATAAAATAATAAAATAATAAAATAATAAAATAATAAAATAATAAAATAATAAAATAATAAAATAATAAAATAAAATAATAAAATAATAAAATAATAAAATAATAAAATAATAAAATAATAAAATAATAAAATAATAAAATAATAAAATAATAAAATAATAAAATAATAAAATAATAAAATAATAAAATAATAAATAATAAAATAATAAAATAATAAAATAATAAAATAATAAAATAATAAAATAATAAAATAATAAAATAATAAAATAATAAAATAATAAAATAATAAAATAATAAAATAATAAAATAATAAAATAATAAAATAATAAAATAATAAAATAATAAAATAATAAAATAATAAAATAATAAAATAATAAAATAATAAAATAATAAAATAATAAAATAATAAAATAATAAAATAATAAAATAATAAAATAATAAAATAATAAAATAATAAAATAATAAAATAATAAAATATTAAAATAATAAAATAATAAAATTATAAAATTATAAAATTATAAAATTATAAAATTATAAAATTATAAAATTATAAAATTATAAAATTATAAAATTATAAAATTATAAAATTATAAAATTATAAAATTATAAAATTATAAAATTATAAAATTATAAAATTATAAAATTATAAAATTATAAAATTATAAAATTATAAAATTATAAAATTATAAAAATTATAAAATTATAAAATTATAAAATTATAAAATTATAAAATTATAAAATTATAAAATTATAAAATTATAAAATTATAAAATTATAAAATTATAAAATTATAAAATTATAAAATTATAAAATTATAAAATTATAAAATTATAAAATTATAAAATTATAAAATGATAAAATGATAAAATGATAAAATGATAAAATGATAAAATGATAAAATGATAAAATGACAAAATCATAAAATCATACAATGATAAAATCATAAAATGATAAAGTGATAAAATGATAAAATTATAAAATTATAAAATTAATAAATTATAAAATTATAAAATTATAAAATCATAAAATGATAAAATCATAAAATCATAAAATCATACAATGATAAAATGATAAATGATAAAATGATAAAATGATAAAATGATAAAATGATAAATGATAAAATGATAAAATGATAAAATGATAAAATGATAAAATGATAAAATGATAAAATGATAAAATGATAAAATGATAAAATGATAAAATGATAAAATGATAAAATGATAAAATGATAAAATGATAAAATGATAAAATGATAAAATGATAAAATGATAAAATGATAAAATGATAAAATGATAAAATGATAAAATGATAAAATGATAAAATGATAAAATGATAAAATGATAAAAGATAAAATGATAAAATGATAAAATGATAAAATGATAAAATGATAAAATGATAAAATGATAAAATGATAAATGATAAAATGATAAAATGATAAAATGATAAAATGATAAAATGATAAAATGATAAAATGATAAAATGATAAAATGATAAAATGATAAAATGATAAAATGATAAAATGATAAAATGATAAAATGATAAAATGATAAAATGATAAAATGATAAAATGATAAAATGATAAAATGATAAAATGATAAAATGATAAAATGATAAAATGATAAAATGATAAAATGATAAAATGATAAAATGATAAAATGATAAAATGATAAAATGATAAAATGATAAAATGATAAAATGATAAAATGATAAAATGATAAAATGATAAAATGATAAAATGATAAAATGATAAAATGATAAAATGATAAAATGATAAAATGATAAAATGATAAAATGATAAAATGATAAAATGATAAAATGATAAAATGATAAAATGATAAAATGATAAATGATAAAATGATAAAATGATAAAATGATAAAATGATAAAATGATAAAATGATAAAATGATAAAATGATAAAATGATAAAATGATAAAATGATAAAATGATAAAATGATAAAATGATAAAATGATAAAATGATAAAATGATAAAATGATAAAATGATAAAATGATAAAATGATAAAATGATAAAATGATAAAATGATAAAATGATAAAATGATAAAATGATAAAATGATAAAATGATAAAATGATAAAATGATAAAATGATAAAATGATAAAATGATAAAATGATAAAATGATAAAATGATAAAATGATAAAATGATAAAATGATAAAATGATAAAATGATAAAATGATAAAATGATAAAATGATAAAATGATAAAATGATAAAATGATAAAATGATAAAATGATAAAATGATAAAATGATAAAATGATAAAATGATAAAATGATAAAATGATAAAATGATAAAATGATAAAATGATAAAATGATAAAATGATAAAATGATAAAATGATAAAATGATAAAATGATAAAATAATAAAACAATAAAATAAGCATTATAACTAGCCCAACTGACAGTTTTTGTTGATTAGCATGCTTTGTATCCTTTCCTGATCTGCGATATTTAAATTTTGCGTTGAATTTGGGATTTTTTTCTATATAGTGTTAAAACATTACACCTCTTGTGAAATTGTAATGCCCATCTGTTATAAATATCTAATTTTATATTTTATAAATGTTTTATTAAAAATCTTTTTTTATTCAGCACTTTTGATGCGACCAGTATTTTTCTATAAAGCAACTGTTATTTATGTTAAATATGTAACCGATTTATATATTGAAAACATTTTTTTAATCAATTGCCTCATATAGTAAAAATTTCTTCCCGTAACATAATATAAAATTTAAAATAGCATTACAATGTAAATTATGTTGAATTATGCCAAATTATATTAGACAAATACAATTCACATCATAAATCATTAATAACCAGCAATCAGTTATTGTATAATATGTTTGTACTTGAAAGACATAAAAAAACATAGACGAGCAGCATAACATATTATATGTATCTAAGAACACAAATAAGAATAAGAAAAAAAATTTACATTTATCTTAAAAACACATTAAATTACTTTGGATATGATCCATAAATTATGATTTTGATTTTAATGATTGCCATTATTTTCATACATTATTACCATATATACTATTTATTATCCTTAAAGACATCTGTATGTATTTCTTGTTATCTATCTAAGTTTTTTTCTTCCGAGTCCTTATAATATATAGTTTGATAAATATTCACGTACTACTTATCAAATATCCCCAAATTTATAAACCAATAACAAGCCTGTGTTATATACGGTAAATAAGGAAAAATTGTGTATGGTGGATGGGATGATAATAAATATATGGATATTGAAAATCTACTGTACATGATGTTATATATAAGTCGTACATGAATCTTGACATTTTGTATCCATCCAGAAATTTATAATATGAGTGTGTATTTTGTTTTTGTATTTTATCGTATAGAGTTGGCCAATAAGGGCAATACTCTAAATATTTTTGTAAATTTATTCCCAATATCACAGATAAAGAACTGCTAATAGTAGTTATTTTTAATACTAGTCGCTTAATTTCACACTAAAATGTACTCGCCCTAAATAGAAACCACTTTAAATTGAAAAACACATAAAATTAAAATTTTATTTTGTTTTTGATTAAATTTATATTTAAATTAAATAATAGGAAATTTATGTATCTATTATATCGAGGCAAAATCTATCCAGTATTTTCTAGATAAACACACACACACCCACATATATAAATATATATATATATATATATATATATATATATATATATATATATATATATATATATATATATATATATATATATATATATATATATATATATTTATATATATAGTTACAGGCTCTAATAATTCATTCAAAACTATTTGTAGCACTATACAAATTTGAAATTTATTTGCCATGCTTTTCAATAACTTTTATTACTTTTACCAGGTGATATTCAACCTGGTTGAATAAGAATTGATTTTTGAAGCAAATTAGTCGCGTATTACATATAAACAATGTCTTTGTGAGAATGAATTATTCTAAATTCATCCATGACAAGAAATAAATTGGGGTTACGTCCATTAAATTTAATTTCACTTTCTAAAAGGGTAAACGCCCTTTTTCGCGAATGACTTGTTTTTTGAAGTTCGTTTATTATTATGCTCTCAAATAAACGTAACTGATAAAAGGACAGGGTTTCACCGCGGCTTGAACCTCGTTAGAATATTGTACGCCCGTATTACTCAGGCCAACTCAGGCTGGTATTTTATTTTAGTTGAAGTTACTTTGATTATAATTGTAACATTACCTCTACCTTCATTCATTATCTTTTCTTGTGTTTTAACGTATAAATTTGTCGATATATAATGTCATTATTTTCTAGGGCTATGTTGATTCAAACATGTTTATTTAATCCCTTTATTACTTTGAATGGACCAGCTGCAACTTACGAGATTGGCTTTTTTATCTTGTTGGATTGTATAACCAAGCCAAATCTCCACAAAATTTCAGTGCGTTTTGCTTCGGGTGACCTTAATTTGGTATTTCTTAGCAATCAAAGTTCTCTTGGACTGCTCTATAATCGATACCCACGAGTAAATGTATCGATTACCATCTTGAGACTTAAGTAGCTTGTTTAATTTTTGTTCTTGTGATTCGTTGCTGGCAACGCAAACCTAACACTTGCTCTTCAACATCTCTTGGTCAATTTACCCAATATAACAGGTTTTTTATTTATTAATGCCCAAATGTCACTCAGATTTACCTATTGCATTTCCTTCAGGACCTCTTTGACTCGGTCTGCTAATAGCATGATTTGTTGATTGGTGTTGTTGCCGTCAGCTTTACTCCATCCACTGTCGTATTGGGGTGATTAAATCTTAATGTCGTTGTCCTTCCGGTAGCTGCTCTTTATCCTGAGGTCTTCTACGTCGACTCTGATTCGTATAATTTATGAAGAATATTTTTTCAGTTCTTATGCAATAATTACACTGAACAGTACAAAGCCACCTGGACACTGAATCATCTTTGTTTTTGCCAGAACTCTCTCATATTTTCGGTTTTAAACGTGTAGGCCTGCAATCGTTCGATCCAATATGTCCCTCTGTTTCGTAAAATCGCATTAGCCATTTCAGTGCAGCATGGTCCGTTCAAAGAAGGAACTCTTGCCTATTCTTATTCATATGGAAGTATTTGACGCTATCCACCATTGCCAGCCGTTTTCTTTGGGGTAAGCATTATTTTCAGGTTTTGATTGGTGTTTGGCTTTAGTATGGGCTAATACGCTAAAATTTGAGAGCTGCTAATATTTTTCTTTCATTGTACGAACGCGTCGCAGTGTTTCTTTGTCCAGTTGAACTTTTAAAATGTTTCAAAACTTCTTCACTCGATACTATCCAGTGCTCCAATACTTCTTCACTCGTTACTTTGTGAACTAGGTAGTTTATTACCTCCTTCTTGAAAGGAGTTCTTTTCTTCTTTATCTTCCATAAGAAATGCAAACCACCAATGCCTGTTTTTAAAATCCTACTTACTGAAGTCTTTGGCTCCTTATAACATATCCAATGTGTCATCAATTCGCGGCAATGAATAACTGTGTTTTTATTCACACCTTTGGGCTTCCGGTAATCAATCCAGAACTTTCTCCAAAAGCTATTGCACTACGATATTATTTCATCACATTCAATTTTACTAACCAGCTATACGACCGCTTGTTGTTTCGCGAGTGGTAATCGTTTTAGCGCTTGTCGGATAGGAGTAGCATTTCGTGTATTAAAGTTGATGGAAAAGACGTCGGCTAACCATTATAGAGATTTCATTACTGCTTCTGTATCTGCTTTCGGGTGATGATTTCATAATGAACGTTGTGACTTGCTATTTTACCCATAAGGCTAGCAATTTGTGAGGAAGTTGACTTCCTCAGCATTTTAAATCACTAACCCTTCCTAGACACACTTACTCTCGGACTCAGTAAGACTTTTAGTACGTTTGTAGAACTTTCAATAAGTTCCTTATAGAAAGCTGTCTTTTATCAGGCTAGTTGGTTCCACTATTCCTATTTTGCTTCTCCCAAGTTCACTGTTTAATCTGGCATAGATAATCCAGTTTTTTTAAAGACAAAGTTTTATCTGGTAATTTTTAATGGCATTCGCACGGTTATTTCATTTAATACATGTACATGAGCTTTACAGTATGCTTGACCTGCGATGTGTGTTAGTTCTCTTTCCAAATATTGAAGACATTCTCACCGTTGGCAACATTTATGCAATTAAAAATTCAACTGTAGCTCGTTTCTGTAGCGGGTTCCAATTTCGGTTTTTTCCCATCAGGTTGGTTACGTCAGCTGTGATGAACGTAAGATCATTTAACTTTTGCATCCATCCTGTCACATCAGCCATGATGGAGCTCTCTAACTTAAGTTGCTGAGTTTGTTGCTCGGATTTACCGTGAAGTTGTTTGATTAGCCCTAAAATTTGCAAATTTAGGCATTTCTTTAATTGTCTGTTGATCTGCTGTGTGTACTCGTTGTATTAGTTTTTCTTTTGTTTCAATTTCTTTGAAGTATACAGGCGCTTTTATCGTTTCTCATATACCTACAAATCTGTAAATAAATTAGATATCAATGTTATTCTCACCTGAGAACTGTGTCATCACTATATTCATTTTCTTAAATTATTTACAATTTTTGATTCACATCACTGACACGACACTCTAGACAATTTTTCAAAACTAATAAAAAATATTTAATTTTTGTTTTTTGAACAAACGAGTTGATAATCATGGCCTGCTGTTTTACTGATAAAAAATAAATTACAATATTTACACTAAATTAGCAGCCTTACAGGCCAAAGTTGACCCATTATTATATGATCTTTGGATCGTATCAAACCATATTTTCAGACCATATTTTTTTTTTACAAATGGTGATCGTTTTAGGTGGTCAGCAACGGGGATCAAACTCAATATTGTTGGCGTGCAGAATCCATGGGCCAAACGATCATCTATGACAGTACAGGTTGGAAGTTACCGTTTAACAGTTGATACAGCAAGTGTATTATTTTACACGCGCATTTAAAATTGTGCTGTTTAGGAAAATGTTATTTAAAAATCCTCGTCTCATGGATTAGAAGTTTAAGTTGATTGGTTATATCTCCATAGGTGTAGCGTAACTGGAGTTACTGTTTCTTCTTTAGGAAGCCAAACCAGTTTGTTGTTTTTCTGGTATCTCATGTGTGCTATGAAGATGATGATTGCTATGTTTGGCGATTTTTGCAAAATCCCTGATGAATCGTCGATAGTAAGACATTAGTCCAAGGAATCCTTTTAATTCCTTGAGGTTCTCTGGCAGGTTGAGATTCCTGATTGCTGCTACTTTTTTCGGATCTGCTTTTATGCCTAGACTGGTTACGATGTAGCCCAGGAATTACGTTTTTTTCTTCAGGAATTCTGTTTTGTTGAGGTCTACCCGGAGATTTGCGTCTCTTAGTTTTTTGAAAATTTTTCTGACGTTAACAAGATATTGTTCTTCGTTTTCTTCGCCGAAGACGATTATATCGTCTATATAAACGTAGCATATTTTTCCTATAAATTCCTTAAGGACGTCATCTATTATATGATGAAAGATGGCGGGCGCGTTGTTCAACCTAAATGGTAGCATCGGAATTCATATTTCTCATTCATTTCTTTCATCTTTATACTGTGGTAGCCTGAGGTCAAGTCGATTGTTGTGTAGAACCTATAATTCCCTAGGCTCACGATGGTGTTATTTATGTCCGGGATCGAGTAGATATCTGAAATAGTGACTGCATTCAGTTTCTTGAAGTAAATTACCAAGCGGTACTTTTTTATTCATGAAGCGTCTAGTTTTTTTTCTACGATCCATATGGGAGAATTATATGGGCTCTTTGATGGTCGGATTACTCCCTCTTCTAAAAGTTTCGCTACTTGCTCATCAACTTCGGACCTCATGTTTATGGGGTACGGGTATGTCTTTGTATATACAGGATCTGCCGTTGTTGTTCTTAACTCTGCTCTCACGGTTGTATATATGGTTTATTCGTCATTGATCGGTCCAAAAATTTGTAAGAACTCATTGATTAATGTTTTTCAATTTTAGCTTCGTTTCTCCGTTCAAATGGCTATCTCTGTCCTCATTTTTATTCACTTGGGTCGAGATTATCATCTCACTGACAACTGGGGAGATTGTTAGTACGTTTTCTCTCCTACCTATAATGGCTTCTACCTTTTTTAAGGTGTCATCACCGATTATACCGTCGAATGAGGTCAAACCAGGTAACACGAAGAAGTCCACTAGGATATCATTACCAAATTTCTTAAATACAGGTGCTGTTATTTTGTGTTTTATTGGTATTGGTTTTATTGGTTTTATTGGTATGTAAATTTGATTGACTGCCACTGTGACTACATTGTTGCTGTTAAAACTTCTATCGTGTATGGCTAGGTTTCGGAAATTTAGATTTGGTATTTCTAAACAGGATACATAGGCCTCGGGTAGAGTTGCCGGTCTTTGAATTGTTAGCGTTCTGAATATTTCAGGTGCTATACTCTTCTAACGAATACATCCAGTGCGCGGTTCCTATACATTTCCATAATAACTTTTATTGTGTCTGTTTTATCTTTCGGTTTTTATCTTGTTTATAATGAGTAAAAGCTGGTGATTAACGTTAGCATAGAACTAACGTTAGCGTCAGCTGGTCTTTATTATCAGCGTAGTGGAGTGATAAGCAATTTTTAATTTCTCTCCAACTGCCGTTAAAATATTATACGATATAAGTGCCGAATCAGCAGTTCCCCTTATTTTCTGTCGTAAACTTTGGAGAATAGCCCGATAGATCGGCTTGTCCTTGACGATCTCATATAGTCTTCTAATATATTTTCCACACTATTTATCCTCGATACATAGTGTAAGGGATTCCCATAGAATATTTGCAACTCCTTTACACAGTCTGGGAGTTTGCTTATCTCTTTCAGATCATTTTCGTTTTTTGTCTGCACGTCGGTGTTGATATGTAGTTGCTCTTTCGCTTCAAAACGATCTAATCTTCGTGTGATATTTTTCATTGCCTCAATGTGCAAATTGAGTGCCCCGGTTAAATTAGCAATGGCTGCTTGCATTTGTTCCATTGTAGCCATTTTGAATTATGTATTTCGTATTATTTTAGGGTTTATTATACTGTTGTGATTTTTGGTAAATTCGTTATTTGTACTTTTGTTGTTTAATTTGTTTCGATTAAAATCATTGATTGATTAGGTTTTATATTTTATTCAGGTTTTTATTTTTAATTTTGTTATTTTTATTATTATATATTTTTATTTACTTATTACAATATTATTGTATTTTTCATTAATGAAAATTTCTCCTGGAGCATAAATTGATGCATTAATTTGTGTTTTTCTGGAGATGTAAGCTGGTTCGTGTACTCGGATGACTCGCAGATTCCACGTTTGGCTACAAGCGTTTATACTTGCCCGTGGCCTACTAGTGATACGTAGTTCACTCACACTATACAATAAAATTACTATATAGGAATAGTAACTATTTTTATTAAATTACTATAGTAATATTAGGATAGTAATATTCTTTGTTACCAATTATTCTGATCGACTGTAAAGAACACTTTATAACACTTTTAGGATATCTTTATTATTCGTTTCGGCGCCAGTTAAGTTTAGAACCGTAATTTAATTTCAGACTATGTCTACTTTATCCAATTACCAACTTTTAACTAAATTTTACATATTTTGATTTTGCTTTACATAGAAAGATGCAAGTGTATTATTTTACGCGCGCATTTTCAATTTTTGTGATAAGGAAAATGTAATTAAAAGAATTATGTCGTGGGTACAAGTATTGCTGATTTAGCCAATTTATGTAGAATGACCCTCGAACCTCTGTTGAATACACATTCTATGTGTTTGATGATTTCCCATGAAATGTGTATGGCATGAATTGATGACATGACAGTATCTTGTGCCTTAACTTATATATATATATATATATATATATATATATATATATATATATATATATATATATATATACCAAATAGTTTTTTCTAAAGTAGACATGAAGCACACACCCACACTCAACACGACACAAGAGACTAAATTTTATAAAATCAAAAACATTTTTTTTGATGTAATTTATAATATATTTATTTTTAATTTTTCCCAGAATATGATAAACAAAATTGGAAACCTTATGTCCAACACACACATACACACACCCAAAACACTTGTTACACAATATCACATAATATTCAAACAAACAAGACAACTCTATTTAATTATTTACGCCTTTTGAATAAATAATAAAATCTAAACAAAGAAAATGTAATTTTCCTTTTATGGTTCTAGGATTTCAGTTTTTAGTTTTTCTTTTTGTTTTTTATTACTATTTTTAATTTTTATTTATTTTGAAAAAAAAATTAATTAAAAATTATATTCTATTAAAAAAAAATGTATTATGTGTAATATATACGTACCAGACAATATCTCTGAGTGTGTTTGTGTTTGTGTGAAAAATATCATGACGAAGAAGAAAATTTATACAAAATGTCTCTATTAAACTTTGGACTCTTTCTTAATTAAATTGACAATCGACAAGCAAAGAACACAATATAACGAGTCGACCACCCGACATCAACAACAAAACGATTTTAGTGAGAGAAATACAATTGAAAATTGAAAATTTATATAATATTCGAGTGAACAAAATAATAAAATTAAATATATTATGATAAATAAATATAGGTAGGAAAATTTAGAAAATTCGATTTAATTTTATTTGTTTTTTTTTTTTGTGTACATATTTGCTGGCAGAATATATATTCAAATAAATCAAAAATTCGTTTGACAACACCAAATATTGAAATGGATTTGAGTTCAATTGTCATGTAGGCTAATAAATATTTTAATCGAATATATTTTTTTTTTGTAAAATTAATTTCGTAATTTTAAATTAAAAATTAGTTTTTCGTGTGTACACCAAAGATCGTCACGACAGGTTAGACACTAAAATTAAACGCATCATTTTCGAATAAAAAAAAAACGATTCGTTTTCGTATTATTTAAAATCGTTTTCGTATCGTAAACGATTCGCTTTGTTTAGGGGTACTTGTTAGTGTGACAACTTGAAAATTACATAGTGAATAGTGAGCAGTGCATAATTGATAATTATATAAAATACAAATAAATGATATAAAAAAAATTTGGCTTAAACCTTCGTCGCATATGCTAGAAAGCAAGTAGGTCTACATTAATTCACATAATTTAAAGCCAAATAGAAAAAAAAATAACTCGGTACAAGATTCTGAAAAGTGTTCTACAGTACTGTGCATTACGAAATTTAACTTAACCTAAAAATCCTATAATATTGTCATATTATGGTAATTCGTTATGAAAATTACATGTGAAAATTGTATATTTTCCAAATTAAAATGTCATGATTTTTCTTAAAAAAAAAACAAACAAAAGTTACATTTATTTTTTTGTAATAGAAGCGGAGTTGTGCGCTGTTGAATTTTTTTTATAAATTGCGTATTTATTAATTGCACGCGGAATAATAAAAAATCATTATTAAGATGTTATAATTTGCGAGCGATTGACTATCGATTTTTTTTCTAATGTTAGGTCAGATTTACCAGTACCCCGATTTTGTTCGTTTTTTTGTAATTCTCATTCGTACGAATTGTTAAACTGGAACGTATTAATATTGGTGTTTGTGTTCGTGGTATTGTACATGTGCAGTGTATTTGCGCACGTTGTTTACATTTTTTTGTTGATCATCATTCATCGAAACTTGACATTTCGAAACTTGATTTTGTGATTTGATTTTTCATTTTGTAACTTAAAATTGTGAACACTTACCATTTTGAAACATAAATTTTATTCTCTGTTCGATTTTCGATCAAAATAGTATATAATTCCGACTATAATATTTTTCTTTGATTAAAATACAAAACGACATTTGATTTTTGATTTTATATGTATAAGCCATCTATCGTCACATCGAAAGGTTGGGAAAATAATACTCATGCGGTAACCGATTTCAACCGCTTCGACATTTAGGCTTTATTGTAACAACATTTAGGCGTAATTTACATGTGAATTAAACTGACACGTTAAAATAAAATTGGATCACACAATAATAATTGTGTATATTATACACTGTATACGTACACGAAATTTTCAATTCTCTTGCGTTAAAATGAATAAAAAAACGAACAAAATCGGGGTACAGGTTTCTTCGTTGGACGGGTTCAGGAAATTTTTGAAACTTTGTTCGATTTGATGGATATTTTTATCTGGAATATTTTTATCTAAAGTTAACCTTACTGATATAGATTGGGTGTGATTGAATCTTTTGTAAAAATAAAAAAAAAAAACTTCCCTCGAAAACCAATTTTTAATTTTCTATCCTCTTCATTCTATTCACCACCATCCAAAATTTCTTATCTCTCCTTTCTTTTTACTACCCATGAATCTACTACTTTTTTCTTTTTTTTAGAACTTTTTAATCCAAACACCATCAACGGCATAAACAAACTTAAACTAGAAAAATTATTATGTATTTCACTCGGACTATCCTGACACCACGGATTGTCCTCAATCCGAACAATCGCTATCACGACTGTCACTCTCTTCATCGTCATCAGAGACATCAGGTGGCGGTGGGAATAACTTCATTTACTTCACTGCTTGTACTCCTTTGTATCGTCTTTTTCCCTCCGAAGATTCTCCTTCTACCACATACCGATTACCGTATAATTATTGGATAATTCGGTATGGCCCCTTATATTTAGCTTTCAACTTTCGACATTAACCCGTAGATGGTGGTTCCGCCTGAACCATTACATAGTCACCAATGCGATATTCATGGGCCGTTCTACCACTGGCATCGAATCTTTCTTTTTGTTTTTGTTGGTTACACTCAAATCGTTCCGATACTTGGTCGACTAACTCTTGATGTTGAGGTTCATTCATAGGTTCAAAATCATGAACAGTCAACGCGATTTTGTCTTCCGTAATGGGTCACGGTTGAAACCTCAACATCAACTTTTGTCGAGTTTCTTTTGTGGTGGTACTCTCCATACTGTTTAACGGCAACTGAATTTTCTTGAACTGAGTGTCCCAACTCGTATCATCACCATCACATGATGTGGATAACAATTGATTAACGGTCCGATTAAAACGTTCAACTTGACCATTAGTTAGATGTACCGCGGTTGCGACGTGATGCAATTCAATGACATTTTCACTACAAAAAACTTTAAAACTTCGGGATTGGACCAATGTCCTTCGGTCACAAATAATACGAGAAGGTACTCCAACATATGATGCCATTCCCGTGATGGCATTGATTATTGGTTTCGTTGATGTATTTTTTACTGCAAAAAAAAAAAACATAACATAACTTAGTATACCCGTCGTCAATGACCACCCGATATTGATTCTTGCCAGGAGTTTTCGGATAAGGGCCGATAAATGTTCAATATAGATAGTATGGAATGGTATAGAAGTTTTGGGAATAGTGTATAATTGACCTTCCTTTTTTCCAGCTT
The DNA here is from genome assembly GCA_963556175.1 of Tipula confusa. Classification (NCBI taxonomy): domain Eukaryota; kingdom Metazoa; phylum Arthropoda; class Insecta; order Diptera; family Tipulidae; genus Tipula; species Tipula confusa. The sequence continues at coordinate 115,578,429 of OY744477.1, forward strand.
TTTCCTTGAAATATAAACAGTCCGGACCAGAGGAACTATACTTCTCAACAAAGGACACCAACAAACCGTCATGACAATTGTGCACTACTTGAAACCGTACTCTTTTCGGAATGAAAAACATTTTTTTCTTTCACTTTTCGGTAAACCCAATCCTCTTCTAAACAATAATCAACGTGAATCTGTTTCTCACAGTTGCTGCGAGGCTCACGATTTAAGACACCATTAATACGCATGAAATCATTATCCTGCGTTTGCATGGCCCCATCCACGTATCCCCCAACTCAATCCTCCCAACATTGAACGTAGCCGATTCTAGCTCTTTTGCTGGCTCAACCGGGAATCTTCTTAAGGCATCGACATTTACCATCTGTTTTCTTTCCCTATGCATAATATCAAAATCGAACTCTAAAATTCTCAACCACGACCTAGCAAGCCGAGGAATGAATGTCTGCTTTGTCGATGCAGTTTTTAGCGCATGACAATCTGTCACTACGACGAATTTCCTAGCAAATAGACTTTAAAATGTTCTAAGCTCTCAACAACTGCCGAGAAACCCTTTCCAGATACCTCGTGACCTAAAAACTGAAGTTCCTTTTGAAAAAAATGACTTTTCGTTAGATTTAATGTCAAGCCAGACTCTTGAACCAATTTCAATAGTTTTTCTAAGCGAACTAACCCACTCTCAACTGTAGGACTTGGTATAATCACATCGTCAAACGATAGCCTCTCCCTCCATTTTTCGAATAATACCATTCATAAATCTTTGACACACAGCTGGGGCATTCAACAACCCAAATGGCATATGGTTGAACTCGTAATGACCTTCAGTTGTTATAAAGGCAGTATACTGTTTGGAACTTTCTTCTACGGGTATCTGGTAATATCCAATGATGGCATTGGATACCGGTCTTTAACAGTTATGCTATTTAATCGCTTATATTCTACACAAAGTCGTTTTTCTCCATTTTTCTTAGGAGTTACCATCACAGGGCTAGCTTGAGTTCGATTCCCTTATTATCCCTTATTCTAGTAATATCATAATTTGCCCTCTAACCCATTCCTCATGAGCTAACCCTATACGATAAGGCCTATGATAAATAGGGGTCGAATTATTTAATTCGATAACAATCTTCACATCTCTTGCTTGTCAAATTTCCGACAACTCTTTTGCAAAACAATTTCTATACCTATAAATTACTGTAGAAATTTTTCCCTTTTCATTCTACAGTAATCTTTTGTTAATCAAAATGTCCTCCTCCTAAAGAACCTTAAATAGTTGGGAAACCCCCATCGTGATTTCCACATTTTCTCGGACCTCTCTATCACTACTTACTTCATGTCGCATTATATTATTTCTTAGCGTATTAAAACTAGGCCCTAAACTTTTCCTTAAATACGTCCTATCACTACTCTTAAACTTAGCATCACATGCCTTCTTTAATTTATTCTCTAGATCTACCCCTAAATCGTGTTTAATTGTTTTCTCCATTTCAATAACCACATAATCCTTAAAATTATCCTTATAACTGTTTATCGTATATACCTTCTCCCCTTGTGAGTTATATTTTTTTTAAATGAGTCCCCTTCACTAAATTTTTCAACATTTCTAATTGCTCGTATACATCTTTATCGACAACGGGTCCCCTCTCGCCTCATTAACTAATGAAATTATTTAATTGTGAATCGCAAGTATTTGACGCTGTACGCGAAAGTTATCTTTACATAAGCCTGATCAAAAGCACTTCGACCAACTATAATGGCATCATCCTGGTCAGTCTCAATATTCACCAGAATATCCACTGGTATTAATACCCCGTCAATATTTAACTCCCCTCGATTTTTACCAAGTGTCATAGCTCGACCAACCCGAAATCCTGCTTGAACATACGGGTAAAACTCGAACTTTATCGCTCTCGCAGCGTCCTGACGAAGGGTAACACAGTCACTCGCGAGGTCTAAGAAAGCTACAAGCTGCTGCCCATTCAACAAGATTTCCTTATGATATTAATTTATGAGGCTATCTATCTTAGTCTGCCGCCGCAATCGACCATATTCTCGATCTTTATTTACAAACTGCGGAGCGGTTTTCCTTGGTTTCGTACAATTCCGAGAAATATGCCCTAGCTCATTACAATTATAAAAAACCGGTGCCCCCGAAGTGCGAGTCTCCATCTTCCGACTAGTTGGCAACTGACCAATCCGATCTTCTATTCCTCCCAACTAATTATTCTCTTCCGATCGACCCTTCGGAAGTAGATTACTTTCGTAGCTCTCAAAATGCTTCAACAAGTCGCTTACAATTCGGAATGATGAAAATGCCATGACTTTCCCAATTTCCAAATAACGATACCCCACACAAAATATTGAATTAGATCCGCGTCGATCATACCCTCTGACTGTATCGTGGAGAGCAAATCATAAAAATATTCGACCAAAGTTTCATTTGGTCGATTCACCCGGGCCGCAAGAATTTTGTGAATTTGAGCGGTAGACACTCGACTACCATATCGTTCTTCCAGCTGCCTACGGAAATCGTTGAATGGTTGGAAGGGAACGCGGACATTTCTAAACGACAACTGAGCCGTGCCCCTCATTTAGGGTTACAAGTCATTGAAATAATGAAAACTAGTTTACCGTACTTGCAAATTATATCTATATATAAAATAAAATTTCTATATATATATATCTATATATATATATATATATAAAATTTGGTGCCATATATCTAGGGCTTCCTCTAAACGATAATATGGCAGAATTAAGATGTAAATCAGATTATGCTGTAACTCAATACAGATGATACTTTATTTGATAAATTAAGCAGCATAAATATTTTTTAATGCCCTGTTTGCTATGATTTTATTTTCTATGAGTGACTTTTGTGATTTTTTTGCTTTAGTCGTAACCTATTGATTAGAATTGCCGATTTATCGGCTACTTGCATGGATAATGTTCTATGTAGATACGATCAGTGGTATTTTAAAGAGGCAATTAGTTATTTTAAAGCCATTGTTGGCTACTTCCTTATTAAAATTAATACGGAAACAAAATAAAACTGGCAACTAGTGGCCAACGCTTCCAAAAACAATGGCAAAGATGATTGTAAAAATTGGCAAACAATTAATGTAATAATAATTGGTCCACCAGTGACAGAATTAATCAATGAAATGAGGGGTCAACAAGGAGGTGTAATTTATGTTTCTTTCGATATCCAATGGTATTGTTAAAAAACTTACTGCTTTTGGCTTGATGTTTTATCCTTTATTTTTATTTGTTTTGCTTATTAGCGGTGGCTACGCAGGTTTCCTCAGAGTTCAGTATTATGTCCACTTTTATATTCATAATTTATGTTAATGGTATCTTCTGTTAACATTTCTGCGTTTGGTGATGATTTTTTCTTCTCATCCTTTTTGTGCTCATAACCAAATTTAGCGCGGTAAAACAAAAATAGTATATTTTAGAGATAAAGTCCCATCTTCCCGGCTTACTTTTAGTTTTTGAATATTTTAATGCTCTAGACCTTCTAATTTATATAATATAGTCGGTTGATCCTGCAATATTGAAAAAATTTAATTAATTAACATAAAATAAACACAAACTTGATAATATCAAACAATTATGGAGTCCTCCCTGTGAAATATTAATCCATAATTTAAATTCATGTTTGTTCGGAAACTTAATAAAAAGCGATGTAGAAAAAGTAAAATGTATCTGCTGAAAGCCTGAGTAAAGCCCTGCAAAAATTAAACAATAACAGGAAATCATCATCTTCACGTATTAAAATTTTTTGCCACCCTGATTGATTGATTGATTGTTTGATTGATGAGACTGTAAGACCAAGCGCTTGTCAAGTGTTCCGGTTAACGCCAATCCTATTCCCACAGCCTTTTACATTTAACAAGTCGTAGGATAGAAGGGATTTTCCATATTTTTATATTTCTATAAATATATTTCTATGCATGATAGAAACGACCCGGTTTCAGACACTTAATGATCATTATGGCACAATCCTATTCAATTTTGTGGTGTAGAAAAACTTTGAAGCTTTCGCTTCAAGAACGACTTAATGTCAATTCTGGACAATCATTTAAAGAATCTGAAAAGTGAAATTGTTGTCTTGGTTTTTAGAATCATTAAAGTTGAAAATGATGCTATTGAACTAGAGGCGAGTTTTGATGCGATTGAAAAAGAAAATAGATATTGTAGTTACTGGTATTCCAATGATTCCCGATGAGGATGTTAGTAACTTTATAAATAAAATTGGAAAAGTGATAAATTTTGATTTTGGTATAGATAATAAAGTTTATCATCGTTTTCGAATCAACAAAAAAACATCTAAGCTGAGAAATGCTCCACCGATACTAGTAAAATTCACAAATACATTTTTGGCTGGCATTACAACCAATCTTGCCTCATGGCTCGTTGGATTATGAATACAATGCAAACAAAAGTGAAAGTCAAATATTGCAGCACCTATTATCAAAATGATAAAAGCAACTGTCCAATCGGGACTACGTAAAACGAGGGCTGCCTTTAAGTCAGGGTCAACTTTCAAACATTGAATGAATGAATGGTATTTATTTTCAACTGTTTTTGTTTTTTATTTTTGATTTTATCTGAGAACAGAATATGTTTGTAATTTAAAAGAGTATAAAATTAAAATAAAATTGCAATTAAAATTAAAATTAGAATTAGAATGGATTTAGTAAACGTCGATTGCGAGTAATTTTAAAAATTTTGTAAATTGCGTAACGTAATTAAATGCGCGCTCAAGGCAAACATTAGTTCGATTAAAATGGCGTACCTCAATTCCAGAAGTCTAAATATGGTTTGCAACAAATTTCCGGAAATACTAAGGTTGATTGATGGTGTAGATTTTAATTGTAATACAGTGAGTGAAATTTTGCTTAAGCCCAGGATTTCATCAAAATCTGTAGAGGTTCCTGGTTAAACGATAATTAGAAACGATATATTAAAGCATGCTGGAGGAGTAGCAATATATATAAAGAATAGCACAAACTGGAAGATTATTGACTGTTCCGCTGACTTAAAAGTTGAATTTCTTTTTGTTGAACCTAAATTACAGAAAGAGAAAGTGTTGTTTGAAGTTATATATAATGTGGCTGGTGGTAATGTGGATTATATACAGGAAATACTTTCTATGCTCTGCCCCAATTATGAGCACATTTTGGTCACTATGGCGCTCTTAACATCAACATGCTTTCTCATAACTCAATAAACAAAACGTTTTAAAAGTGTGCTTCAGTCACAAGGGTTATCATATTTCCCTTTTTATCAACCTATATATTACTCTTTCATATTTGACTAACGATTTGCCAAATGATGAGGCGCCAATTAAAAGTTTTCAGTTTCGATTTGAATTCATTGGCTTCTGATCTTTTAAATACACAATGGCAACATGTTTTCGAATCCCAAAACATCGATTGTAAAATTAAAATGTTTAATACATTTATATTACAGTTATTCTGCAATCGTGTTCCTTTAAAAAAAATTTAAAAAAGGATTCACATAACATCTGAATGGTTCAATCGTGATATTGAAAAGGCGATTGCTGTCAAAGGCTGGTGCTATGTTGAATGGAGAAAAAATAACTGTCATCTAAATCGACAAAATTTTCTAAGTAGTAGACGGGAAGTGAAAAAGCTAACTAGAATGGCTCAAACTAAATATACAAATATACGAAGGTTATGGAATAACGTCCGTAATCCTGGTTTAACGCACAACATTTTAACTCCGCCATTTTCTGCTAAGGAAGTAAATACTTTATCTTACTAAGGTAACCACACCAAAAGATTATCTTAATGAAAGACCTTTTAACTATGCGGCGTCTCACGAAAATCAATTTAATTTTCACACGGTAAGTGAAACTATTGCTGCTCATGCAATAACGCAGATCAAATCAAATGCAATTGGGGATAATAGAATTTTATTAAATTATTGATTCCAGCTTTACTCCCAGTTTTAGCGCACATCTTTAATTTCTGTCTTTCTTATTCGGTTTACCCTTCTCAGTGGAAAATTTCCCAAGTACCTAAAATTAAATATTTAATACATAAAATTCCGAAATACCCAAGACACTTCATGATTTACGTCCAATAAGCTGTAGAATATATGGCGGGCTTAAAAGGCTGCTAAAATTTAAAAATTCTACCCCACTAAAAACGCGAAAATCTTTAGCGATTTTTTTACGATTTAGTCAAAATATATACGCTGATCTATCATGTCTGCTCTTAACTATGAACTTACACAAAGATTACAAGTGGTATTCAATTTTATCACTATATATGTTTTTAATATTCCTAGGTATGATCATATAACGCCATTTTTCAAAAGTTTGTTGGGATGCACATTTAATAATTATCTTAAGTTTAGGCAATCCATGTTTTTATTTAAAACTATCAATCCTATGTTAAGCATTAACCAGCGAGTCTGTAAGAAATTTCCGTAGGAATGCGACAATAGGAAAATTTATGTTAATGACCAGCGGCTCTTTAAGAAAGTTTCGTTCAGTTTCGTTAAATTTGAACTGTCACGTAACAATTCTGTAACGAGCGAAAATTACCGCACAAACTGAAATAAATGTCAAACAGTTGCGTGTAGTTAATAGTTTTTGATTGGTTATTGGTATGTAAATATTTAATTATTTAAATTTTAATATTGTATGTATTATTATATTTACTTTTTAAATACATAATATAATATATTATTAGTTGTGTAATGTGATAAAATATTATATTGCCGGAAAATAATAAAATTTATTTTCGCTTTGTACACACACTTCACAAACAAATTTGAACTTTAGTAGGTTAAAGTTTATTGTAATTCGCATATTGCGTTACAGATCGGTGGTCGCACTGTCAAATTTTCTGTAAAAAATCTTTTCGTTCAATCCCGTAAGGTTTCGTTACAGATTCTTACAGATTCGCTGGTTAATGCTTTACCTATAGTTACTTATAATAGATAAAATCCAATTATCGCTGTCCGCTTGGAACATTTGTGTTATCTACCAAAACATAAATTATTAATTCGCCCAAATGCATTTTTCGTTTATAGAGCTCAAACGTGAAACAGCCTATTAGATATAAAAACACTAACCATTTCGCACAATTCTAAACTAAATGTTTTAATTACTTTGCTAGTCAATAGTGTTTTTAATTACATATATAATACCGCACATTCCAGCTTTGTTATACAAAGTTATGTTTTATGTTTTATTTTTCATTATTATTATTATTAGTAGTAGTAGTAGTAAGAGTTTTTAGTTTTTATTTAAATTTTTAATAAGTTTTTAATTTTAAATTTCCTTGTCCTCAACTATTTGTACATGCATGTATGGACTCTAGAGTTTGATGAAAAAGAAAGTAAATAAATGAATAAATAATCGCCGAAATTCTAATTTATATACATTTTATTTGACACAAAAATTTAAATTTAATACAAATTAGAATATAAAAGAATTGATTAAACATTGTAAATCAATTGAATTATCAGTTTTACTACCATCGTAGTTTTAAAATTAAAAATTAAAATTATCCCTTTAAAATTAACACATGGTCAGTTTGACGTCAGGACGTCTTACACGGATATTTTTATGAGAAAATAATGTGACAGATAAAATGAGATCATGTGCGATCGCCAAATCCATGATTGATTCCTCATTATCGGTTCTGGTTCGTAACACATACGGTTATCGATGGTTTTGAAATCCACAACAGTGTTTTTTGCCTGGGGCCCAAGAAGCAATCTCCATTGTAAAGCAATGTAGAGTCTTCAGAAACAGGGTCTTCCTTTTTTAGTCATGGAGTTCTTAGTTCCTTAGTAGTGTTCTTAGTGAGTGCACGCTCCATTTATTTATCCTAAATCGCAGACCCTTAACCTTAGTGGAGCCTTGTTAAATATTGGTGGTATCCATAGATTTGTTTGTTGATAATTTTAATTATTGAATTTTTCAAAGTAATCATAGTATCGACCCAACCATTGATTTTTCGCCTTCTACGACCAGTCAAGAACCCGGGTTACACAAACACTACCCTATGCTCTATAATTCTTATTTATCTGTTTTTCTACCTCAATTACCGTATTTTCACTCAGTGAGACGTCGATTCCATATGTATATTGACTAATTCAACTCTGGATGCGTGGAATAATAAATCAGTATATCTTTTTTTTTGGGTTTTTGAACCTTGCAATCTTTTCTGGGGCCAAAGCCTCTCTCAACTCTTTCGCGGTTAATTTTTAACGTACTATCTGACGCCGTCACTAGCCAAATCGAGTGACCCACGAACACAGGTTTAATTTTAAATCCATCTGAACATTGCATTGCTACAGTCAGCCTGTACTGACATGGACAATAGTTCGGCCCATGGATTTTGCACTCCAACAGGGGGTCATAGTTGTGTTCTTCGTCTTCACCGATCGGATCTTTTGCAACCCTCTTCCGTTGAGATTCGAACCCAATAACTCCCGTCCCAAACACCGCAGCTTTAACCACTGCGCCAATTGCTCGATGTCAGTATATCTTTAAACAACTTAAAAGGTTTGTCAATATTAGTTGTTCTATTCTATAATTTTTTATTATTTTAATATTTGCATTAATTTCCGAAGCCAAAGCTCTGCCAACTATTTCAATGTTAATTTTTCACGTTTTTCATTACTCCATCGCCGTAACAAAATTAAGGACGCACGATGACAAGCAACAACTAAAGCATTAAGTATGCCATGACAGGTGGCACAAGCTGATTGAGAAATAATGCCAATCTGAAATGAGTATTGGTCTGAGATTATGGAGTATTGAAGACTCGTGCCCTTTTTTTCAACTGACAAAGAAATATTGAATGTGTCTGGAACGTATATACTTCTTAAATGATAGCCATACAAAGTTTCTAATTTTCAACCAAAATATTGCTCAGTTTCTACGCTAATTGATGCATATTCTTAAGATGCAAATCAATCTCAAATTTCGATCCAACCACATCAATATAGTTACAATGTTGTTTCGTTAAAAGCATATACCCATAATTTAATAATTTTAAATGTTCCCGCAGCCACATTTATCTACACCCTCGACATAGTAACCAAATAAAATGAAAACATTACAAACACAATTATAAAACATAAAAATAACTTTAACCGGATATCCGCATTGTAATTGATGTTTATATCAAAAATTTTCATCTTCTCCCATTCGGTTATAGTTTTTTTTTATGTGTGTGGCTGTTATTTTATATAGTAGTAGTTGTTTATTATTGCTGCTGCCCTGATATCGGCTAATGAACTTAAAATTGAAAAACAAGAAAAATTTAAACCCCAAACCAAATATATAGTACATTCAAAAAATTATAACCTAACAGAATTTACATTAGTTTTCTATTTATAAAATGGGAAAATCGATTCGAAACATAAATTTTCAATAAATAAAAGTTTTTATTTGAAACAGTTAGGGAAAAACGAAATGAAAATTAAGCTTTAAATAGAGCAAAACTTTCCAACACTAGAACCGTAAATTACGTGTTCTAAAAAAATGCGTTGCATTTTAAAACAAGGCAATCCGAATTTGTTCCTAGTTCTTCTGAACATCCATCAAAATTGATTTCGATTATTTATTTTCTCTATTCCCTAGACAATCTTCCTTTGTTGGGGCTGTTGATTTCATGTGCATCCACGATTTGTGAAGTTCTTTCGCTTCTGCTAGCACTGTTATATTTCCGGAATTGCTGATCGTCCAGATTCCTTGTGGGTTTCACTTCAATGACATCCGTGCTAAATCACTTGGTGGTTTCCTTAGTATGGTCAGTTTAACTGTTTCATAATTCTGTACATTTGTGTTTGGTCAGCATTAATTCAAAATACACCAAAGAGGCTTATTTACGAACACCTACCGTACCTGTCAAATTGTTTCGTATGTTTCCAAGTCGTATACCGACTGCAACTTGTTTGTTCGTTCCCTAAATCTGCATTAATTACAAGATTCTGTCAAGAATGATCTTAGCGAGTAGTTTTATTGTTGTTTTGAAAAGGCGCTACCTCAGCATTTCTTGCCAGTTTTTGAATCACGGTCCTTTTTAATTAGGAATTGTAATGGTCAAGCCTTCTTTCCTATTTGTGGTATTCTTTACAGTTGTGCATGTTTCCTTTGAATGTTTTGTCTTCTCCAGCTGATTACTTCTTTAACTTGTTGTTAATAACTGGCCAGAAGCATACTTGATAAATTGATAATTATGCCAATGATCTTTCTTGCAGTTTATATTATAGTGACCCCATGTTTTAATTTGATGCTGCTTCCTTCCTCAGCTTCTTTTTGATTTAAAACTGTATCCCATTTTGGGCCCATTCACCGTAAGTTGTTGATTTTTTAGTTTTTGGTATTTTTAGTTTTTGGATGAGTTATTCCTTGGTTGTGATATTGGATTTTCTACGATTTTTTTTTTTTTTTATAGAAACGTCCTAGTACTTTGGTACTCTAAATTTGAATTACCTCACTAACTTGGTTTATTAGTTTACTGAGTGGTAAACTACGTCGGTTGCCCATTTTTTAATTGTAAATCCATCACTGTTTACGGTTGACATTGTTGGGGAGTAGAGTCCTAGTTTCAAACCTTCTATTAGTTTAACCTGGGTAACGCTAATTAAAACTGGTGGTGTGATGTCATACTCAAGGATATCTCATGTTGGGCGCGTGTTTGGTGCCTAAAAACCAATCTTACTCAAGCGTGTGTTCTCCATGTCAGAGGCTGTTTAAAACTGGCGTCTGTTTTTAGATCAAGCGGCTCGCTATATAAATGTGACATTTACCCTCTCCGATGGGTCATGCAGAATGGTAAAGTGGATCAGCGTAAGCCGATAGCGGGGCTATGGCCTAGTCGTTAATATGTAAACTACATGTACCAGGTGATGTCTAGTTTAGCCTTCCTGTAGTAACTCTATCACCATCTAAATAGGTGAAATTATTAATGATGGACACATTACTAAAGAAAATAAAGGAGATTGCATTCAAACAGCAACAACAAATGAAGCACCAAAGCATCAAAAACAGAGCATGCTAAAGACATTTATGCTGTGTGTCTTAATCGACTTTTCAAACTAAACTTTTCAAATTGTTCAAGCTTTCGCTATTGCCTCATAGGGGGAAACTAAAAAGTATATTTTCGATATAACTTTTCGGTCACTTTCACAAAAAGTATAAAATAACTGTAATACTTTTAAACTATAAATAAACTATAATATTTTTGGTTTAAAGGTCAAGTTGAGGCACATTAATTGACTTTAGCGGTGGTTCCATCTATCAAGATATAGCATGAACTAACTCCTTCTAATTTACATCAATTTTGCCTAAAACCGTAAAAAAGATTAAACCAATTTGATGCTCTTGTTACACCTGGCTTTAATCCTGACCCTATATTTATAAACATTGAGACAAGCTCAACAACCAAAAATCTCCTTCAACTTACCTGCGTGAAAAGTCAAGTAATATATTGGTAAATGAGCTAAAGACGATTGGGAAGTTTGGTTTTTCGTCACTCGCACCCAAACGCAGTTAGTCGATTGGTATTGGGTTATCTATGATGTATTTGATAAGAAAGTCAAATCATACGACACGTAAAAATTAAACAGCTTTTAAAATCTTACAGAAGAGTAAATAAAGGCATCGATGCAGCAGTATTTTGTAAATACTCGTAAATGCTCCTTGGTTCGTGCGTATAATTCTGGTACCCTAAGTGATCTAAACATGAGTACAAAAAAAAAAAAAAAAGAACAATGACAAGTTTAAAATTAAATTGGAGCAGCATCTTAACGACCTTGCATAAGGAAGCTGCTAAGTGGAATAAAATATAGCCGGCTTCGGAGACGTGAATTGAGTTGCAACGCTGGTAAAGTGCAACTATGCAATATTTTGTAGCAACAAATAGCCCAAATCACCCATTTCCACTGAAACTGTGTCAAAAATAACGTTAAGTACAACTTCATTCCGCGCTGTTTCACCTGTAATTAATTTTTGTTGTGTCTGAACCCCGCAATATTATCTGGGGCCGAAGCTCTCCCAACTCTTTCGCGGTTAATTTTTAACGTCCTACCTTACGTCGTCACCAGCCAAATCGAGGACGCACAAATACAGGTTCGATTTTAAATCCATCTGAACATTGCATTGCTCCAGCCAGCTTGTACTGACATGGACGATGGTTCACTCTATCGATTTTGCACTCCAACAGGGGGTCATAGTTGTGTTCATCGTCATCACCGACCGTAATCAGGTGATAAAAAATCTCTTTTGCAACCCTCCCCAGTTGGGATTCGAACCCGGTATCTCCCGTCCCAAACACCACAGCTTTAACCACTGCGCCAATTGCTCGGTTTTATATTTGTTATTACGACTAAGTTGTTGCAACTCATTCAACAATTTTTCTTGCTTATCTTAATTCTGTGTTAGTTGAGCTATAACACTGTAGTTACTCCCAGTGGGTTCATTATTTTCGGTTACATCAGCAACTTTCAGTCCTGACAAACTAAAATCAAGTGGCTTCGTTCTCTTTAGCCGTCTTGTGTCTGCGCTGTCGACGTCATTGACAATATGTTGAATATTCGTGTTTTCATGGAGTTGTAAATGCTGGATATATTTTGTGGCATTTTTTGTGATTTCTTCGTTGATGATTTCCATCTTTAGATCGCTATGTAGATTATCGTTTCTAATAAACCAGGGTGCATTGACAATGCATCGCAGTAGTTGTTTTGTGCATTTCTAGAGCTGGATGCCATAGGTCCACACAGGTTTAAGTATTTGCCTGTATAAAATCAGCTTATTGTGAATGGTAAGCTAACTATTTCTTCCAATGAGCCACTACATTTTACTGAACTTTATATCCAGTTCCTGCCTTTTTTGTGCTCTTTCCATTTTAACTAGGAGTCTGGTGTCATACTCAGATATTTTGTCGGGTTTGCATGTGGTATTCCCTTCCTATTTATGGAAATAGGTAGGTGATCAACCTTTAGATAGGTGAAGGTTCTGTGAACTGATTTTAGGTCATTCAATTGTATTCTCCAATTGTTTGTCCAAAAACTGGTCCCAGCTTCCTTGTGGTACTCCTGCTTTATTTCTCTTTTGAGTTATGAGAACTCTCCTTCATATTTCACTCTGAAATATCTCCCTTCATTGTATGATTTTAATATCTCATAGAACTGCGATGTAATTTATATTCCAGACTTGATTAAAGGTTTGGGGAACATCAAGGAAATCTCCAGAACATACCTTTTTGTTTTCAAGCGTTTTCTCAATCACGTTATTGACTCTGTGTACCTGCTCTATGGTGGAGTGTTTCACTCTGAAACCAAATTGGTGAGATGGTAGCAGATATCTTTCTTCAATCAGAGTTTTCCTCTTTTTGAGGAGTAATTTTTCGAAGAGTTTGGAAAATGTAGGTAATACAGAAATAGGTTTGTAAGACGTTTTCTCATAAGACTTGAGAGTTATAATAATTTCTGAGAGTTATATGACATCTGCGCTTTTGGTATTTCGGTTCTTTTTTAGCTTTCCTTAAGGAGTAATCACTTTCTTTGTGGCCAGAGCCTTATTTAATATTTGTTGGAGCTTACCGTTCCAACGGTTTCTTGTATTAACTTCTGCAGCTTGTTTTTGAGCTGATTGAAAATAGTTTTGCTCTCTGGTGTTCGATTTCTATGCTGCGATCTGGATGTTGTTTATTAGCAGCTCTACTTCTTTTTCAAGTTGTGTTTAGTTGTTGATTGGGATTTAATGATCAATACTTTCCTCAATTAATAGCGCGAAGGTTTCCCAATTGGTCTTCCCGCTTGTTTATCTATATGCAGAATGCATTTCGATGTGCTTGCACATCATCATCAGCGATTATATAGGTACAATGCAAGTACATAACATTTAGTATATAGATTATTGGTTGGGGTAGTTAGCATATAACACATATTGAGTATGGTAGTAAAATTATAATTATATCTATATATAGTGTTTAATTTTGGCGGCATATTGTTTTGAAACGTGTAGATATGATCGGCTCTTCGTCGATATTTATTGTTCTTGCATTGTATTTATTTATATACAAACTTTCCCAAGCAATAGGTTTCCCAAGCAATAAGTCAATATACAACCTTTGAAATGGTCTCATTGACTCGATGAACTTGCCGAGTCGAGAAATTAACGGGCTTGCTAATTTTGCAGGTGTCACATTTATTAACAAAATCTTTGACCTGTGCTGCCATTGATGTCCAATGGAATTGACGTCGTAAAATTTCTAATGTTTTGGAAATTCCTTGATGAGCAGCGGAAGGTAGATTGTGTGCTTTGGTAATTAGATCTTCGGTCAAGCTTGTTGGCACTAATAACTTCCATGGAGAAATGTCTATTTCAGTATAGTCAGTATTGGTGAGTCGAATAAATATTCGTCCATCTTTTACCTTAAAATTCGTCCTGACTTTTGGGTTTTCTGACAGTGCTTTGATTTTATCCTGGTAGTCGGAATCTTGGAAAGCTGGTGAATCCAAGTTTATATAAAGCGGACTATTTTTAGTTATCATCAGTTCCTCGATATTCACGCGTGACAGACTATCAAGGACAACATTTTGGGCATCTTTCCTGTATTCAATTGAAAACTTGTGGTGTTGCAATTTTAACGCCCATCTAGCTAAACGGCCCGAAAGGTCTTTTTGGTCCATCAGCCATTTTAAGCTGGAATGGTCAGTTATGATGGTGAATAGGTAACCTTCGATGTAGGGTCTAAACTTTTTCACACTCACCACTGCAGCTAAACACTATAACTCCGTGACTGTATAGTTCCGCTGCGCTTTATTTAATTTTGAAGACATATACGCAATCGGGTGCTCTTCCTCTCCTCTTTTTTGGAATAACACGCTCCCGATTCCGGTCATGCTTGCATCACACTGAATATAAAAATGTTCTTCAAAATCTGGGTTAACCAATATTGGAGCTGAAATTAAAGATTGCTTGAGTAGTTCAAATGCTTTCTGGGCTTGTTGATTCCATTTAGGCTTCACATTTTTCCTCAATAGGTCACTAATGGGCTAAAGTTGAATAATTAGGTATGAATCTGCGGTACCAACCTGTCATCCCCAGGAATCGTCTTATATGTTGAGTCGTTTGAGGTGAGGGGTATTTTGCTACTGCCTGGACTTTTGACGGATCCACTTTGAGACTTCCATCACCAATCACATAACCGAGATACTTTGTCTCTCTAAGCATGAAGCTGCTCTTTTCCACATTTATTGTAAAATTTGCACTTCGCAATAATCTCGCTACTTCAGATAGCAACATGATATGATCCTCGAAATTCGCCGTAACAACCAAAAGGTCATCAAGGTAGACGGACACTCGGTCATGCAACTGGTGAGGGATGACTTTGTGCATAAGTCGGCACATCGTTTGGGCCGCATTACACAGCCCAAATGGCATGACGACAAACTGGTAGAGTGGACGCCCTGGGGCGGTGAATGTTGTCTGATCTCTTGACTCATAATCTAGGGGTATTTGCCAGAAGGCAAATTGGTCCAATCGGCTTAGTAACCCGTCGATCAGAGGCAAGAGATAATCATCAGTCACCGTCACCGCGTTTACCTTTCGTGCATCCAGGCAGAGCCGGACCTTTCCATTGGCCTTACTTACGAGACTCACAGGAGATGACCAGGAACTTTGGCTCACCTCGATTACACCTAATTCTAACATGCGGTCCAACTCCTTGTATATGTCAGCTTGTTTAACTGGCGATACAGCATAGTATCGCTGGTTGCGATTGACCTACATTTATTTTGTGTGTGATCAGGCGTGTCCGCCCTAAACCCAGTTTCTCGCTAGATGAAAACTGGTCCATTACGTTTTTAAGAATGGCTAGTTGTCGACTATTTAAGTCATGGGTAGATACGTTAACAGAAGATAGCAGATTGGAATTTACAATCGTACTGACCATCATAGGAACCAAACCAAACGCCTCCCAGGAGTCGATTCCCAAATACAAGGGTTGAGTCAAACCGGGTGCTATATGGATGCGCATTGTCTTTGTTTTACCCTCATAGGAAACTTTTGTCACGATATATCCTATCACTCGTAGCATTTGGCCACTTGCTGTCCTTAATGTCGATGGAAGTGTCTTCACTTTGAAACCATTTGCAACCAGAAATTCTTCTGCATGTGATCCCAATACCGACACATTCGCTCCACTTGAATCGGTTACCTTCGAAATGACTGACGTACTTACAGTTTTCTTTAAATGTCTTCTGGATTTGAAATATTTTATCGCTCGTTCTTGCCTTGGCATCATAGTTGATAGTGTTTGGGTGGGTTGGTTACCTGTGTTGGGTGGGTTGGTTACCATTTCTTGTCTGGGTGGTATATTTGTGACAGTTCAGGAATTCAGAGTCCCAGAGTTCCTGAAATCCCTCATGTAGTTTCCCTTCTGAACGTGTTTACAACTACTGCACTGAGTTTTCAATACATCTGGAGGTCCACAACCAAAACAAAACCTATGTCTAATAGGTATGATGCATTCTTTATAAAAATGCCCAACGCAAAACAGTTCCAACATGCATTAGGAGAAAAGGCAGCTTGAAAATGAAATTTGGTGGTCTTATAAGCATTTGTCGAATTAACTCCCCTTGAAGTTATAACTTCACATATGGAATTAGAGTGTTCAAACTGATCAGCATTGTAGAGCCCAAAGGCACCATGGCTCTCATCGTCGGCAACCACATCCAACTCACTGACCTGACGCGGCTTTACTTGATGGTAGATTTCAGGTGTCCACCCAAGCCTATTCTAAGTATATTTGACCCTGACGCACTGCCTCACCATTTCAGCGATGCTTGGGAACTGGAACCCCGCAAATTTTGCCTGAAGACCACCACGCATATTACGACAGATCAAGTTGATCAAATCGTTATCCGTAATTGGTTTTAATGATGACAGTGCCTTACTGCGAAGAGAGTGATAAAAATCGAGGAAGGGTTCCTTAAATTTTTGTTTTCTTCTTTCCATTGCCTGCCTTACATCGTCATCCGTCCTCCTGGTTTTAAATCTATCGATCATGGCTTCTTTTAGCTCTTCCCATGGTACTGTTCCATGTGTTTCTTGCTACTCCTAATACCAATTGAGCGCTCTTTGCTTTATCAATACGCTAAAGTTGGCTGCTGATCTGTCGTTAGTTAAGCCATTATCAGATGCCATTCGTTGCACTCGATAAAGAAATCTTTCTATTGGAAGCTCATCCTTTTCGTCACCATGGTAAATCAATTTCCAGTTGTGAATCTCCAAAAACTGTTTGGGAACTCTTAAATTAGACGTTGTCATAGATGCCAGCATATCATGCTGCGAACCTATTCCAAAACTCGGTGGTGGTAAATTTGGGTTGTAATGGACTGGAAATTGGGCATTGTAATTACGTTCTTGAAAATTACATGTATTTATGGTTTCTTCCATTCGTCTATGGTTTTTGTCCTTATCCTGAATAACTAATGTGTTGTCCTTGTCAGCTTTCATCTAAAGGACATTTTTTTGCTTTAGAGATTTCAATATTTTGTAGTGGTTGGTTCCATTTTTGTTATTAACTTGGTTTTTCCTGTTGCTGTTGATAGTCTGTGTTACTTTCCTTACTTCGGTTTTAATATGTTCTGGCTGGTATTTTAGAGCCGTTTCTATGTGGACTATGGTGTTCTCGATGTTCGGTTTAATTGGTTTAACCATGAAATTAAGCCCTCTATTTAGTAGGTCCAACTTTTGTGAAAAGGATTCCGATGATAGGTTTTTGACGTAATCATCAACAAATTTAACAGATGGTTGTTTGTATGGTTCCGTTCTACCATTCAATAATTTTTGGAACTTTCTGTTTCAGAAAGTTCCAAAAATTATTCTATCTGCTATTACTCAGATACTTCGTTAGTTTTAGATGTAGGTTGTATAATGTAATTTCCGTTACGCTTAATTTTGCATGAATGTGCTTCCGTTCTTGTTGCAGCCATTTTTGTTTACTTTCGTGTATGATTTTTTCTGTTCTGCTGTTCTTCACTTTACACGATATTTTCATGAAGTTAGGAAACACATTTTCACTTTTGCACTTTTTTAAGAAAAACAGATCTGCTTTTAAACAATGTAACTTCTTCTCTAAAGGTAAAAATTGGTTGTTCACGATAGGGTTGGTTACCATTTTTAGATTTATAAAAATTAATTCAATTAATTCAGATAATTTTTAAAACACTGAACACAAAGTAGTGTACCACTACTTACATTTGGAACCTTTAGAGTTGGTGAAAATTTTCTCTTTATTTGGTAATAGTTGGTTCCACCCACGATCCATGGTATTGGCAACGAAATAAGATTGATTTGATGCTGTTGGAGACACAACTGCCTCGTTTTATTTGTTAGTTTATTATTTCTTATCATTTTAATTTCCACGAGAAGTAACGGTCACCCATGACAAAGTGCGTTATCATAGAAAGGCTTTGGATTTAAACCGAATTGATCTTTTGATTGATTGATTTTGAATGTACTGCCAAGTTTTTTTTAAGCAGGATATCCCGGAAAGCGCCGGGCCCACAGTACACCCGTTTTTACATAAACTTGAAAGGATATGGAAGGATACTAGTTAAATTATTAAGATCGACCCGGTTACAGACACCTTGGCGGCCAATAGTTAGTAAATTTTTGTGGGTTAGGGAAAGGAACAGTATGTTAGTTATGATTTAATTGGTCCGATTTCCCGGTATCCAATATTCAAACTACTGTTAGTGTAAGACAATCACATTTTTGTTGTACTACTCTGCATTCTGCCATATCTTATCAGCAACTCCAATGTGCCACCATTCATCTGTAATCTGCAGAGGTTTCCTGAAAACAAAATCTATTAATGCACTAATTGCTCTTAGCCATAGGCTGTAAGAAATAGAATTAATTTCAATCTGAAATCATAATTTAATTAATTATAATATTATAAAATTATAATTCTGCAATCCATATGCTGTAATAAATTTGATTAGTTTCCCTTGAAATTCGTTCCGTTGGGTTTTTGCTAAAAATTAGGTGTTAATTTAGTACCGTACTATAGTAATAATATAAACCATAATATAACAGTACAAAGATATGAAATAATATAACATACAATAATATAACAATATAAACACCAAAATTTAAATCTGAAACATAAGAATATACAGAATATAAAATATAAAAATATCGAAATTAATTAAATAACATCGGCATTTGTACGCAAATTCAATGCAGCAGATATCATTTATAAAACTTCATTTTATTAAATAAAATTGATCTTTTAACATATAAATTTTAATTTAAACACTAAAAGAGACCACCCAGATATTACGCACAGACAAACCCCACTCTACACTCCAACAAAACTAGAAGAACCTAAGAATTACAAATTTTAGCTTAAAAACAAATAAATTTAGAGTAAATATTTTATCTATTTAATATATTTTATTTTTATTTGTATATAGATTATAAAAATGTTTGCAAACTACATCTTCCTAATTTATTTGTTGAACTGTCCAAAAATTCAACAAATCGAATTTTATTAAAATAATTAAACAACTGACTTCGATCGAATCCACCGATTTTTAGCAATTACACCGACCCATAATAAGCTTCTATATAAACAAATTCTGATAATAATAATAAGACAGAGTTTTATTTTGCTGCAATTTTAATCACCAGCCCTGTATTACTAGTAAAAATTGTTGAACATAATATAAATTTCTTTCATTTTGATACCTAGCGCTTCACTAACAAATCATACAATTTTGCTATTTTGGTAACATTTTAAATCAACTATAGCTATTTAAGTACTCGATTAATCAAAATATGAGCATAGTCCAAACCTCTAGACTCATTGTCGTATGCATGATAAATTGTTAGATCTAAACTTGACAAACTTTACGCAAGAACGTAATGGCCTAAGCTACAACTTACATGTGATCTAGTTAACACTAGACCTTAAAATTATGGACCGTGTTGAAGCACATTCTACAATATAAATTAATACATTGAGAGTTATATTGGGCGTCTAAAAAATTGTTCTGTCATTTTTTCTTTACATGGGCCTATAAAATACAACTTTTTTAACAGTGAGGTGTATTGCACAACATACAAATGGCGAAATAATCGCCTTTTGGTGTGAAAAGCTTTCTGATCATCTCATTTTCCAAAATATTAGTTGAGATCTTATAATTGTATACCTTTGACTTTTCTGTAGGGCTAAGTAGAACTAACCAGAAACTAAATGACAGTAAAAGACTTTTAAAAGAGTTGGCTACGTAGAGTAGTTTGCTTATCTAACAAACAAAAAACATGAAATTAAAATCCCGAAAAAAGTCTAGAATTTTAATATCTCGAAAGGGTTAGCTACTTATCTATAGAAAAAAAAAATCCAGAAATTTGAATTCCCGAAAAAAATACCGAATTTTAAAATGGCGAAAAATTAAAATATAGAAAAAAATATCTAGAAACTCAATATCCCGAAAATTTAAAATGCAGAATATAAAAAAATCCAGAATAGGATATGGGTCGAGTAAGACCCATATAGGTCTTTATAACCCATTCAAATTTTGGGACGCGAACACGTGACTTGGAAGGATAGAGCGGAACGAATTCATATGGGCGAGTAGATCAAAATTCGCATGCCGTATAAAACAAAAGAAAACGCATTAAAAAAATTATTTTAGAAATAGAAAAGTGGTCCAAAATGTCATTTATAAAGGGTTTAGCAAGGCACACTATGCTAAACTAAAAAAAATTTAAATAGTTAAATGAAATAAATATACAATAATTATTTTTCGGGATTTTTTTTGTTCTGTATTTTTTTTCATGTTTTTTTTTTTTTTTTTTGTAATAATTTTTTTCTGTACTTTAACGTTTTTAGTATTCGGGATTGCCATATTTTAATTTTCGGCCAAAAGCTGTGATCCCAGGTCGAAAGTGTAAGATGCAGAAGAATCGCAAGCTACTCCTATACAGGCCTAACTAGTTTAGATCTATCATCCCATTTAAAATAATTGGCTAAACTTTACTTACAGAGGGTAACGGAAAACCCAGGTAAGGAGGGTATCTCTTGATAAAATTGTTTTACAGGATTGTTTATCTCAACTTTTAAGGAGGTGCAAGCCAATTTTTCCGGAAAAATTATCACATTTTCCGGGAAAATTTTAACACTAAACATTTTAATTTTTTTTTTAAATTGTTTTTAATAAAGGCAAGAATGTTATTTTTGATAATGCTTTAAAGTATTATTTTATGTCTGATGCATTTACAAAGTGCAAATCAATTTTTCCGGAAAAATTTTCATGAAATGTTTTTATTTGCATTTTATTTAATCTACTTAAAAATGTAGAGTTTCTATAGAGGTTTCGATTCTATAATGTTCTAAAAGCGGGGGATTTGGAGCGACAGCCTCCATCCTCTAAGGTATAAAGCGAATTAAAAAAACAGCTATTATGAAGATTTTGATTTTAAATTGTTTTAAATGCGGAGGTTTGAGAATTGTAGCCATCCTTTAAATTCTTCTAAAAAAGCGGGGGTTTGGGGGTGGCAGCCCCCTATCCCCTAAAGTATAAAACGAAGTTTAAATCTAAAGCCTCTCGGAGGGCACGCAGGGGAGCGAAGCGACTTCCCGCTTGCGGTATGAAAATGCTTCACGATTGCGTTACTATATTACGCAGAGGAGTCAAATGCTAAGATTCTTTGAGGAGTTCTCATTTTTAGTATGAGTATAACTAATAATAATCCAACAAATAAAAATTTTAATTGAATAACATTTTAGGGTAGTTGTTTATCAATATTAAATATCAATATTTTTGTATTATAAATAACGCATTTTTGTTATGTGTAACGCATTTTAGTGCATTTTGTAAATTAAAAAATGGGAAAAATAAATTTTTTTTGGAAAATGTGATAATTTCGTATTATGTAAGTCGTTACAGATTTTTGTGCATTTCGTGGAAATAAAAAAATGAAAAAAGTGAAAAATTTTCCGGAAAATGGGTCAATTTCTCCGGAAAAAACGGCTTGCACCTCCCCAAAAATTTAGATAAACAATCCTATAAATTTTTTTTTTCAAGAAATATATTCCTTACCTGATTTTTCGATCACCCCCTGTAAGCACAATAATGCCAAATAATTTTTCAGGATTGTCATTTTTTTCTAAATTGTTTTAAAATAACTTTTTTGGGGTTTCTGTGGATTTTAGGTTTCGGGAACCCAATTTTTTTTTTAAATGTTGGCCAAATAAAATAATTTTATTAGAAAAACTATAGTAAGCCATATAGGTGATTTGACATCTATTGAAAACAAAACTATGGTTTTATAAGCCGGGATTGATTTAAACCGGTCACCGTTTATAGCTAACTCTTTTTAAATAATTTCAGAATTAGGTTCAAATCGCTTTACGATTTACGCTCCTTTGTATTTCCCACTTCTGATTTGAATTTAAACAGTTTTGAGTCTCATAATCATGAAAATAAGATTTGTAGTATACATCTTTTTTAATCATGCAATTGGAGCAGGAAAATGATTTTTCATCGTTTGATTACAAATTAGCTACAGAAGTATTAACATTTATTAGCTTGTCTTAGTTACTTGGTTCGTGAGAATTCAAAGCATACTAACAAAAAATATTGTATTTTATAAAAAAAATACTGATATATTGATGGATTTCAATCAACATGATTAGTAAAACTGATCCATATCTATGAAACTATGGTCAATAAGCAATAACGAAGTTCATTTTCATTTTCAGTTAACTATATTCGAAAAATGAAATTTGATCCCTATGCTTATCATATATGCGATACATATCCCAAGTAGCACCAAATAACTTTAAAGTTTGATAACCCATTCCCGACGTCGGTACAACGCCAGAAATTTCAAGAAATTCACTTTTTTGACATTGAATTCAACATTTTAATATTTTCATCGGTACGACCACAATGCGACGTTTTATATTACCAGCCGACAGTGCGGTATTTTATATCTATCTGATAACTTTTTTTTCATAATTTTCAACTATTAACCGACTAATATAACATAATTGGATTTTATATAACCGTGTATTGATTGTTTAGTTATGTGGTCGTAAAGTGTGATTTTTAATAACTACTTAGCGATTTTTTGGTCGTATAAAAACCAATATCCAACTTTATTTTTTGTTGTCTTATGCACGACTGCAAGATAACATATTTTATATATGCACCACAATTTAGTGATATAATTAACTTCAATTGACACGAATAAGATAATGGGCGACCGAAAATATATTACATCATCAGCCAACAAACCTAGTGCATGTCATTGTCAATTTTTATAGTTAAAAAGTAATAAAAATAATTAAAAATGGATAAATGCTTTAAAATAAAAAAAAAGTCATTTAAACATTCGACGTCGTTTTATAGGAAAGTAAAAATTTATTTAAACACACCTTTAGGAGCTACTAACAACAAAAAAGGTAACTAGATATTATTAAGCTAAATCAGACTCGAATTCGGTTTTATTTTTTATTCCTTTGCAGTTGTTCCAGTTTGTATGATATTGGAACCTCTAAGCTCCGAACTGGATGAACAATATCCTCTATCAACAAATAATTTTAAACCTCATTCTGTGAACCATGATAATATACCATGTTTAGATAATAATGTGGTGTCTTGTGACCAATGTGATATTATGATTACACCAGAGGAACAACAAAATGTGTTTTTTGAAAGTTTTGAAGAATCGTCCGAAGAATTCGATTCTAAGTTGAACAAAAATTCGGCCGATGAATCACGCGGTAACTTTGTTGAAAATTTCAGAAACTGGGTGTTAAAACATAGTATTACACATACTGCAGTCAATGAAATCTTGCAGCTGTTGACGAATTATGGTATAAATAATCTTCCGAAAGATAGCAGAACTCTATTAAAAACACCAAGAGCAGTAAGCATTATACCAATGGGCAAGGGTGAATACTGGCACAATGGGTTAAAATCTTGTTTGCTAAATATACTGGATCAAATTGATATTTTACCCGATTGTGTCTCTTTGACTTTCAATATGGATGGGTTACCAGTGTATCGTAGCTCCAAGTGTGAGCTGTGGCCTATTTTGGGTTTAATTGATAATTTACCGGATGTTCCACCAATGATAGTTGGTGTTTATTGTGGACAAAGCAAACCAGAAAATGCTAATATATTCTTGACTCCGTTTGTAAGTGAATTAAAAGCATTACTTCAAAGTGGAATAATAGCTGGTGATGTCCTCGTCAATATTAAAATCAAATACTTTGTTTGTGATACACCTGCCCGATATTTTGTTAAAGGTAAAAGATAAATGGAACTGAAACATTTAATACCATATTTCTTGAAAATGAAACCTAATTAAACATATTATCATATAGGTACTGTTTCGAGCAACCATTATCATGGGTGCACCAAGTGCATTGCGATTGGGGAATATTACAATGATGGACGGCACATGAGTTTTCCTAGAATTCATTTGCCTAGGCGAACAGATGAATCTTTCCGTGGAAGAATTGATGCAGATCATCACAAGGAAATTTCTCCTCTAGAAGAGTTGCCCATAGATCTTATAAAAGATTTCCCAGTAGCCGATTCATTACATTTAATAGATCTCGGAATTACAAAACGATGTCTTGTAGGTTGGACCCACGGCAGCTTTAATTTTCGGACCAAGTGGTCTGCTAGACAAATAGAAGAAGTATCTGGCTATTTAGAGAGCTGCAATGCATTTAAACCACGAGAACTTCACCGAGCTATTAGAAAACTTGATTCTCTGCGATTTTGGAAAGGACTTGAATTTCGTACATTTTTGTTGTACGTGGGACCTGTTGTACTTAAAGATTTTCTACCTACAGATGTATATCACCATTTTTTAAGCCTTTCGTGTGCTATTACAATTTGTTCTTGCAAAACATATTTGCCTTTCTTAAATGTTGCCGAAAGGATTCTCGAAGATTACATTGAGAATTTCATTATTTTATACGGTATTGACTCTGTTAGCAGCAATGTGCATAATCTTTGCCATTTAGTGGAAGACGTTAAAAACTTAGGTCATCTGCCATCCATAAGCGCATATCCTTTTGAAAGTCTTCTTTTTAGAATAAAAAATTTGTTAAGAACTGGAAACCGGCCATTAGCCCAAGTTGCAAAACGTTTAAATGAATTCGCTAAAATAAATTTTAGAAAAAGGACTAACAAGGAGTGGCCATTTACTAAAAGAGAATCTAAAACAAATTGCCAAGACCTACCAATGTGTGATCGAATATTTTATGAATTGCACCTATATGATGGATTTATTCTGACAAACGAAAATAACAACAAATGGTTTATGACTAAAAAAAACGAAATTGTAGCAATGATACATGTGACATATATCGGAGGAAAAATATGTATTTATGGAACAGATATCAAAGAGAAATGTTGCTTTTTTGAACGACCTTTCAATTCATCAAGAATAAACATTTTCGAATCATCAGGTGAAACAAACTCACCAAAACTATATTCTATAAGAGAAATAAAATGCAAATTATTTGCTGTTCCACGTGCGAATTCAATTGTTTTTATCCCAATAATTCATACGCTCGAAATCGAATATTAAATAAATTTAAAAAAAACTGTTTATTTAAGTTCATTGTAAGATAATACAAAAATACATAAAAATTAAAATTAATAAAATTATCATATTACTATTTAATATTGCACGTAATTCATTTAGAAATATTAAAACATATTATCTACATCTAGATAATTAAATAACTTAAACTAGATATAAATACATCTAATCCTGGAGAGACGTTGAAGCTTCTTTATCACTAAAATAAATAATAAACAACAAATTGTAAATTGTATTGTAAAATTGGAATAATAGAAATAGTTTTACCAAAGATTCAGATGACTTGTAGACAAACTTTCGTCTGTATTTACTTTACTTTTAAGTCTGCTTCTTCGTTCACTTGGCTGATGGTCTAATTGCTTGAAGCGACTTTCGCTATATTTTAATATATTAATTTTTAAAAATTCTTCTGTCATATGCAAATTAAATTTACTGTCAGCACAGTTGACAATTTGAAATATCAGGTCAATAATCTGTTTAAAAGCTAAAAACGCTTTTTTTATTTTATTTTTGGAAGATCCCGTCCAAGTATATTGGGTTAATAATTTCCTGTCAAACAGCCAATCAATTACTTTATAGGTAACTTTCTTTCCATCTGAATTACCAGAAGATCCATTCATCCGTTTAAGTTCACTTATCTACAATTAATTAGAGATAAATAAATTTTATAATATACCTATACATAAATAAAAGTTTTAACATTACA
>OY744477.1:115609788-115610876 GCA_963556175.1 Tipula confusa
TCGAATGTCATATGCGATTTTAAACATTGGAATGAACTTTCACTGATACAAATTCTTGACCTATGACTCCTGCTAGACACAATAATTATAAGTTTGTCTTTCTTTTTTTTTTTTTTTTTGGTAATCTCCTATAAATATTTCTATAGAACGTAAAAACTTCAAAATATTTTTTATACCATTAAATACTAAATAATCCTTTATTCGTAAAGCTCATTTTTTTCCTTCATCATCATCCAGAGTTGAAAATCATTTTTCATATTTTTCTTTGTTTAGTTCCTTGCTATACGAATTATATTATAATCTCTATCACATGGCCAAATCATAGTATAACAATACGAACGTAGCATAGAAATTTATTTGAATATCCTTTAGCAAAAATAGTATGTATGTAGTAAGGATAAATATTCAAGAATATTGTACAAGCAATTTTGTAATCAAAATAATACACCAATAATAATAAAAAGTTCAAGAAACGGAAGTAACAACATTTTTCCTAACAAAAAAAAAAATTTGGGGAAAAAAGGATAAGAATTTTATAATGTTATGATAAATATCAAATTTATTATCCTTTTTGCTTTGGTTATTATTTTATTTTGAATAAATATTATGTCTGGTTGGACTTTGGTAGATGACGATTTGTTGAACAAAACATCATCAAAATGGTGTTAAGCTTTTCTTGCAAAGAATTATAATTTTGATTGATGAAGGGAATAGCGAATTTTTATTGTTTTCATGACGTATTTTGTCATAAAACGGTTAATTCTATTGATTTTAGTGTAAAATTGATTAAAGTTTTGTGTTGTTTGAATTTTTATTATTTTAGAAATAATTTAGTTTTTATTATTGCTGCACGGCAGTAAACATAATCTCGTTCTTGTAAGATAGCGAATAATTAATTTAAATCCTAATTTAGCGTTAAAAGTCATATCAGATTTTAGCTGAAATTCCCTAGAGCTACATAAATTCTTGTCTGCAGCGATCTAATACATGCTCCCTTAAAACAACTTGTACAAATCAAATTAATAAACTTGCTCAAGGCGAAATTAAGCGAGAAAGCATACGAAATACTAATTGGAAAACTTGGAAGG